>LGRX02004536.1:0-45075 GCA_001247695.2 Cymbomonas tetramitiformis | reverse complement strand
GTGGGGGTGGGGAGGGGTCTTGCACTTCCACTACAAACACGCTAAAGTGCATCACCTGCGGTCTCCACACCACACCCACACACATATCTCCTGCTCCGAGCATCGCCCTGTCTCCCTGCTGCGCATCCTGCGCCGTTGGATGAGGTGCGAGTGCCCTATGCAACAAGATGCGGTGAACCCAGCGCCACCACTGCCCGCCGCGCAGTCGCTTGTGGCCGTTGGATGTGAGGCAGCTCCAAACACGCGCGTTTGCGAACCCGACGTCTTCGCTTGCGCATGCGCCACGTCGGACGCGGGGGATGGCGAGCGATGCCCTAATGACGCGCCTGCACTTTGGCCACGCCGTTTGAAATGGTGCAGTCCAGGGTTTCCCGGGTGGTGGAGGCCTCCTCGGGCGCCCACACCACACGCAGCATGGACTCGCTCTCGCCGGGCTGCAGCTCGAAGGGAATCTCCACCTCCACCGGGAAGTCGAACTGAGTGCCGTGAGGTGTCAGTGCGATCAGCGAGCTGCGCTGCTTCTCCACCGGCACGGCCGCCCCTGCAATCCCGACAGATTCCATCAGCGTGCGCACAACGACTGAGGCCGCTTGTCAGCAGGAAGGCACTGGCCGCGGGCGCTCCTCGGCGTGTACACCTTCCCCGCAGAGACGTCGAGTGGGAATGCAGTTGGCCCCGCACCTGTGCTGTCTGGCAGCTCCTCGATGACCATCTCAAGCCGCCCCACGTCCTGCTCTCGCACTGCACCCGCTGGCACCACCAAGGCTGGCCGGGTGCCACTTTGCCCCCTTGCAGGGGGGTCCAACGTCTCCAGGCGGTCCTCACGATCCCGCTGGCATGGTCGCCGGCACCTCCGCCCCCTGTGCGCCCCCCCTCTTCGCCTCAGTCCACTCCCAAGTCGGCCCTGGCAGCGCACTTCAGGCAAAGGCCGTGCTCGCGGAGCAGCGGCCCCAGAGCGAGTCACGTGCACTGTGCTGGAGAGGCGGTGGGAGACCTCGGGCTCGGGCACCGCACACCCTCCGATGGCATGAGCAACTACGCGGAGTGCAGGCACGCGCTGGGATGCCGTCGAGCGGTCAGAGCACGCCAGCTCATCATATTGTGACCATAAGCTGGCACTTGTGGAGATGAGGGAGGGCGGCGAATTGGGCGGGAGGGAGGCGCCCGCGCGCAGGATGACCGCACCTGCAGGATTCAGGAGGCGCGTTGGTGTTTGGGGGGCTGAGCGATCGGAGGCGGGGAAGGCGGAGAGGGTGGACAGGGGGAAGCCAGCGGCAGAAAAGTCGACGCCGAGCTCGCTGAACTTAGTCATGGCCTCGCTAAAGTCGGAGAAGAACCGCGGCTCGTCGGCCGCATACAAGCTCACATGCTCCTGCATCTCTGCGGCGACCACACTCCCCCATCCCATTTCATCCCTCTCATCCCTCCCATCTCTAAGCCCCCGTCCCTCTCATCCCTTCCATCTCTCAGCCCCCACGTCTCATGCAAGCATCTGGCATGATTTTCAAAGGGGTAATGTGAGCATCCCGCTGCACGCCGTGGAACACAGAGCCCCAGGTGAAGGAAGAGGTGCTTCATGCTGGATGGAACAACGACTTGGTTGAATGGCACCCCCTCGTCACCATTCACCAGTAGCATAGTGGCATACGCGCAACCCCCGGTTCACGCAGCGCAGAGGTGCCTGGAGCTGAGCAGATCCAGGCCGGCTCCGGCGGTGGTGCCCTATGCGGCCAGATGGTGCTGCCAAGTGCTACAGGTGGGGGAGACAGGGGGTGTTTACCTGTGTTGTCAACGAGAACGCGGTCGGTTGGCAAGCGCAGCAGCCTCGGGGCGGGGTCCAGCAGGTTCTGGAAGTACTCGTTGGTGAACCGGCCGGGCTGGCTGGTGAAGGCCCCGCTGAAGCCGGACACCCAGCGGTGGGCGCGCCCGAGGGTGTGCCCGCCGCTGAGCACCACAATCTCCTTCACGCTCAAGCCCATGCGGCCGAACACCGTCTCGAGGTGCGACTTGGTGCCCTGTCCCACGCCGCCATGCTCCTCACGGCGCTCGCCCGCTCACAGCAAGGCGGCGAGCGTGGAGCGCTGCGGTCCGGGGAGGAGCTCGCCTCTTCACCCACTTTCCGCGGCGGGCCTTGCTCGAGGTTCCGCACGCAGGCGGTAAAGGCCACGCTGGCGCACCTGTTCGGCGTCGGGGAGGCGGCCTTCGGGGGCAATCTCCGCCTCTGTGAAGTCCTGCCGGCCGAGGCGGAAAGGGATCTTCGGGCCTTTGGTGGCCTCGACGGCCACCACTGCTGCCTGCGCAGCCGTTCCGCACGTTTCCCCATACCCGCCTAGTCGGCTCAGCGCACCAAAAAGCGAGGCGCAGGTGGTATCACGAGCACCCGTCCCCGTTCGTCCGGTGCATTGCAATGAAGTCGCCGGTGGCACCGCCCTGAAAGGGAACTCGGCCAGGCACGATGGCGCCAGGGGGAAACTCAGCTTCGACAGAGCATCCGAGGGTCCACGGTGGAGCGCTGCTCGGAAGGCGCATCCGAGGTTCCACGATGGAGGGCTGCTCTCAGAAGTGTTGACGTGGCGGTCGCGCACACCAGTTGATAGAGGTCAGCAAAGGACAGCGCGGGGAAGGCGTCCGTGATGACGTCCATATCGCGGATCGCGCGGCGCATGCCGTCATTCTCCTCACGACTCTGAATGTTACGGAAACGCAGACCACCTGCCACGTGGCGCCCCGGTCCCACCACTCACACGCATTGGATCACATGCTCACATCTCGCCGCTAACTGCTTACCTGTTGCATGCACCCGTCCGGGGGGCAGAGGGGGGTGCCAGAAGGCGGCGCACAGGCTAGAGTCTCACCCTTCGGTCCACCGGTGTTGGTTGCGGAGTCATAGGTCGCCGCTGTGAGCGCCAGCCACCGCCTCGCACCCTCCCAGTCCACCCCTTCAGCTCCTGGTCTAAAGGCAGGGGAGTGCTGCATGCGCTCAGACTTGATCCGCACTGTTCAGTGTGCTGCATCCGCACGCTTCAGACTTGCAGCGGCTTTGCCAGCTCACGCGGCCGCACGAGGCGCCGCCCGCTGCTCTCGATGGCGGGGTGGAGTCACGCGGCCGCGCGGCGGTGCACTGCGGCACCAGGCGGAGGCGAGACAGCATCGAGCTGCAAGGCGCGGAACAGACCTCGGTGGGCACCAAAGCGCAATGCCATGCACTGCCGGGTTGCCACAGCGCTGTACAGAGGGCGCCCAGCATCGCATCTTGGGGAAGAGTTGCTGATGTGGCGTCTCGGGTCAAGTCAGGGTTGAAAGTGGCTGGTGACGGATTGCGCAAAGCGAGTGACTTGGGGGAGGTCATGCGTAGGGGATGTGCCAGGGGGGAAGGGGCGAGCCGGGCTGCACCTTCGTGGAACGCGATTCTCAGGGCGATGGCCGGATCGAGCCTCTGGAATCTGCCACGCACCACGGTGGCACGGGGATACCCAAAGTCCACGGGATTCCGCCCCATCAGCTGCAGCACAGTGCCCCCGCCACCACGAGGCACCCCGAAAAACGGTCATCCGACGGTTCAGTCTGACCCCGCCACGGTTGTGTGTTCCCTGTCGACCAAGCACCGGGCAGTGCGCCTCGACAAGCGCCTCTGCGAGTCCCTCGTGAGCTTGGCGGGCGTTCCAACACGGGGAGGCAAGCCCCGCACGTCATCCTCACACATGGGTACGCCAACTGCTCTAACCCGCCAGTGATTCGGGCCATGCGGGTGATCATGTGGGGCACTGACTGGCGTGCCACAAAGGTAAGCCGACTGCCTCTAGGGCACCCCACCATCTCGGGCGAAGTTCGATGCCAACCGACCCATGGCGTTAACGCAAGGTCAACCATATCCCGATGGATTTGTATTACCACCCACGACCCCATCTCACCATTCCCACTCGCCCTTAAGCCAGCCGCACCACGGCCTCTAGGGTTTCGGGCCACGCGGCCGGTCGTGCAGGGTGCTAGTGTGTCATAGGCTCCCTCATCAGATTCAGCACACTTTTTCCCTACTGCACCCCATCACTCACCTCCGGAAATTGGAAGGATGGATGGAGCGCGTTGCCTAGGGGTGTACTCCGATATGATGTGTTCTTCCTCGTTTGGTCATGATGTTCGCCGATAGCGGGTAGTACACCGCTGCAGAAATCGTCTTGCTTGCTACCAAAATTGCCCTCCAGAGGATTTCTTCAAGTTGTAACTACTATCCGAAGTAGTTAGTTTTTGCAGTTCCATACTTTACAACGTTGTACTACCCGCTATCGGCGAACATCATGACCAAACGAGAAAGAACACATCATATCGGAGTACACCCCTTGGCAACGCGCTCCATCCATCCTTTCAACACACTTATTTATTTATTTGAACGGCAGCAAAACAGAGCTCATCGCCTTGTCTGCGCCTGGCACGGGTGCGCAGTGCATGGGCCTGCCGTCTGAGCGCCCAGCAGCAGACATTGTCAGTGGCAGCCGTGCATCGGTACAGCAAAGCCTTAAGCGACGCCTCAAAATAATCGAGGAGCACTGCGCATTGTAGTGGGGAGCCAATGTGCGGTCAGGCTGGTGGTGATTGGCCGAAATCACGACTGCCCGAAGTTCAAGCGCCCAAAAGCCGGTGTGGCAGCGACAACCACTCTCTACATTTAGCTGATTTCTTGACGAAGAGCTTACATGGCATACTGTGCAAGGCAGGGCAGGGAAAGGGACAGTTCGAGCTCATTCAAACCTCCTCGCCTAACAGTCTGCTGATCTGGACACTCGTCACATGTGTCCTATCAGAATACACTTTATAGAAGTGATGGCGTTTGAGAATATTCTGTTTCTGCTAGCGCTGATGGCGGCTGTGCGGTCACCCGCTGCCGAAGCGTTCTGCACTTTGGTTGAGGCCTGCTTTGGCCAGGAGAGGCAGGGAAACCGTGGCGTACTCCTGCTTTGGCCGGGAGAGGCAGGGAAACCGTGGCGCACTCCTGCGCTCTCTGCCATCACGAGGTTGTGTCGTGCAAACTATGAGATGGCTTCAGAATTTGTGATTAGAATCTCGGGAGGGCAGCTGGCACCTGAAAGAGCTCTGATTTGTAGGTGTTGATCAGAATGTCAGCTTCGCTGAGGGGAGGGATAGGAGGCGGAGAGGGCGGCGAAGGGGCTTGGGTGGGGGAATAGCGACCACCCCCATATACCACCAACCTCTGCCCTCGGCGTCGGCACAGTCGGCGTCGGCAGTGCGGGCGGAGGAGGCGAGGGGGCGGAGGACGAGGGGGGATTGGGAGAGGGGGTACTTGGTGGAGGCGAAGGGGGGTGAAGGAGGTGGAGGGCGGGGGAGGTGGAGAGGGTGGAAACGGAGTTGAAGGGGGAGGGGACGGCGGGGAGGGAGGGGATGGCCCAAAGACGGCTTGAGCAAGCAGGTTGGGAGAACCGGTCCCAACATCGGAGAGCTTATCTGATGCGGCAGCTGAAGAAATCAAGCGAGAACCCCGACATCAGCGCTGGTGGACCTCACTCAGTGACAAGCGCACACCCTGACGAGCTAATGGAGTAAACAGAAGATAGATGCCAGATACCCCTTCCGGGCGTGGGGGTTCCTAGTCCCCCTGGCACAAGTTGGTACGAGTTCCCGAAAAGCAGGCTGTCCTGAGGGTGCTGCTCCTGGCGGCCGCCGAATCCAGTGGAGATAGGTGGGCATCACGGATATATGGATACCCCGCAGCAATCGAATCCAGCGGAGATAGATGAACATCGCGGCGTGTGAACATGGATTGGCCGGATTATTCAAGCAGCGGTTGTCATGCTAAGCTGTTGCCAAAGGGAAGGAGGGAAGTTGTGTTACAGCTGTCCTAACGACGCATGTCCCAGGCTCCTCTTCGCGCTCGCAGGACACTCCCATGGCTGGGCCAGGATATACCTGTGACGAGACCCGAGAGGACTTGGGACGGAGTGGAGGAGGGGTTGAGCCCCATGTAGACTGCCGCTGCTCCCGCCACAGCCGGGGCTGCCATACTCGTGCCGCTGAATGTGGCGCTCGCAGTGCTGCTGCTTATTCTGCGGCCACCTCCGAGAGCCCAACTCGCGTCAAGCAGAGCGCAGCCGCCAAATGTGGGCGGCATCCGGCCAGGGGGGGGCATCAAAGGGGGCCTCGAGCAGAATCCTGCCCTTCGAAATCAAAGTGCTCGCACCACAGAAGAGCGCACGGGAGGCAGCCAGGGACGTACGAGGCGGACAGAATGGAAGAGCCGGGGGCGAAGAGGTCCACGCAGCTACCAAAGTTGGAGAAGGAAGAGCGTGCATCCGCGGAGGTGGAGGATCCAACGGTGATCGCTGAGGGCTCGGACGATGGACTGAATCCACACGCGTTGCTGCCCTCATTCCCGGCCGCCACGGCCACCGGAATGCCTGCATTTTAGCGTGCCCCAGCTCATCGCCAGGTCCCCGTCGAATCACAACTGGAAAGCAAACCTTCGTCGGCCCTGCTCGTGGATGCCATCGCGGCCTTGGAAAGGAACCATTCGTGAAGCAGCAATGCATTCTGCAGCCCGCTGTGCCCATGTCGCGTCCCGAGCGCGTGGCAGGAGGGGGGCCATCTATACCCGCAATGCCCATGTCGCGTCCCGAGCGCGTGGCAGGAGGGGGACATCGATGCCCACACATCACGAGTCACGTTCCGAGGGCATCGCAGGAGGGCCCCATCTATGTGGGCCTATCAGTGCTTATCAGTGGGCCGGGGATTAGGCGTTGAAGGGGCGCATGAGCAATGCGGGTTGAAGAGGAGGAATGGGGGAGTAAGCCGCTCAAGGGGCGAAAAGACGATAGGGTGTGAAGGGGCAGGCAGGGGGTGGGACGCTGAAGGGGCAGGTGGGTGACGAGTTATTGAATGGGTGGATGGGTGATGAGGTATTTAAGGGGTCGGTGAGTAATGAAGCATCGGAGGGGTGAGTGGGTGATGAGGTACTGAAGGGGTACTGGGTGGGTGATGAGGTATCGGAGGGGTGGGTGCGTAAGGTGCAGAGAAATACCCGAGCCAACAAGTTGCGCTACGGCATTGTTGAATGCTCGTGAGAAGCTGCCTCCGATTGACATACTGGCCACTGCACTCGTTCCTGCAAACTGTGACAGGTGGGTCTGTTCGATCTGCAGTGCGCCCGCAACCACCCAGCATGGCCATCGTATCATGAGCGTGGCGAGTGCATCATCACGTGGCTCGTTGCGGCGTGCCTCGCAGTTTTCATGCTCCATATTCGCACCCTGGGCCTGCTTGCGGCGAGAAACAATGAAGACTCACAGTGACGAGACACTCAACACGCCAGATCTCACGAGCCACTCTCCCAGCTGGCGGGAGTGCCTTACAACAACACCAGCAAAGGCGATTCTTGGGACTCCGATACGTGAAGACGAATCAGCTCGGAGCCAGGTACCAGTAGCCACGGCGTTCACGAAACGATGCATGCCAAGCTAAATGGAAAAGACGGTTAAGGTTGGCAAGTCGGTCCTCACCAACAGACTGCACAGTGTGGCCAAAAAGTAATCGAAACATGTAGAGTAAGCGGCGGCCCATCGTGAGCTCGGCGAAGCAAAGACGTTAGGCGACGGCTCATCGGTCAGTCAGCGAAAAAAAAACATAGAGATGTGGCAACTCCTCGGGGACACGGGGCGCCAGAGCTGGCGAGACGCGGGGCGCCAGAGCTGGCGAGACGCGGGGCGCTGGAGCTGGCGAGATGCGGGGCGCCAGAGCTTGTGAGCGCCAGGTCTGTCTCGTAAGGAGATACTGCTTGACAGGCTATGTTGTGCGGGACGGACAAAAGCTGTGAGGAAGCAGAACGTCTCTGGCAGGCGGGGCTAGGCACACGGGAAGTGTGAGTTGGGGATAGTGCATGGCTGAATCCCTTTGATTCAAAAGAACCTCTAGGTGCCAGCTCAGAACCAAAGGACCCAAACTGAATCAACTGAATGGTGTTTGTGGCAGACGTGCCATTATTGGTCATACGTTAAGGTTGTATAAAGGGGAAGGGAGACAGTGAGAGAGGCTCACCCAGCTGAGCCCAGCAATAATGTCCGACGTGGAGCCGGCACCGCTGCAACCAAGAACACGCACACCGTGTACCGTGGCGCCTTTTGCCACGCCGTATGTTGTGCCCACTGCTGTGCCTGTGGCATCACCATGTAAGGCTCAGGGCTCTAGAAGAAGCCGCAAGCTCTGCTCGCAAGCAGCTTCCCGGCGCTTGCGAGGCGGCAGAAAGGTGGCTGCCATTACCATCGATTGCCATCGTGTTGTGAAGCACCTGCTGAGATCGAGAGCGTTGTGACCGCGCTAGTAAATCGAGACAGATATACGTGCACCAGAACTGTAAAGGGTGAATGTCCTCGTGCGTTCCGAAGCAGTTTACACGCAGTGGGTGCTACAAAGCCAGCCATTGCCAACAAGTGGGATAACACATTCGTGAACAATATCCTCCGTGCTACAATACCCTCGGAAGGTGTGAAAACTGTGGAAGACGTGCACTCGGTGGAATGTCGGGAAGCTATGGAATGCGTGCATGCAGCGGAAGGCGTGAAAGCTGTAGACGGCGTGAAAGCAGTCGAAGCTGTGAAAGCAGCGGCGTAAGCTTTTGAGCTCCCGAGTTGCAACGCAAAAAGTGACGGAAGGAGGCGTCTCCTGGTGAAGGGTCCACCTTCGGGAGTGCCTCGTTAAAGGGCAAGCTGGTTAAAGGGCACGCACTTGCACGAGCAAACGGGCCGCGACAGCTCGAGCCCCGACAGCAACCAGTGCCTTACCCAAAATGCCTGAATCTCTGGCGGCTCCGGTTTCCACACGACAGAAGTCACAGTTCGCCAGCCAGCCCACCACCCGCCACAGTTCGAGACCCGGCGGGGGATGCGAGGGGGGCGAAGTGACTCACCAGCGCAGTGTGTGCCGTGCCCGTTGCAGTCATTCGGGTCGTTGTCATCATTGACGAAATCAAAACCGACGCCGACGCGTCCAGCGAACTCCGAGTGGGAAGCTAAAATGCCGGTGTCTGTAGGGAACACCAACGCCGCTCTCGGCGCGACAGGCAATCGTGTTTGGCAGACACGGCCCTCTCTATGCACAGAAAGGGCGGTGTTTCTACTTTGCGGCACCGGCAGATGTGTTCCTTCGATTGAACGCGGCTGCGCGAAGAACCACTGCGGACAAAACTGGCTTGAACTCGGCAGACACGGGGAGAGGAAAACCATGCAGGTGGCGGGGATGGATGCCTTGCCGCCGTGGGTAGAGCGACAAATAGCAGGCGGGGAAGAAACGCAAGGGATGGCGTACCAAGAACATATACGTGTACATCCGCGCCAGTGCCGCTTGGGTTGAAGGCGTTGTCGAGAGGTAGACTTAGTTGGTCCATCCGGTCGAGACCCCACAGGCCTGCACTCTCCTGCGACAGTTGTATCTGCCGCAACACAGAAGCTGCGCCTCATGCAATCGAAGACTGGCTATGTTTTTGCATGACGTTACTTAGACCATTCCGTTATTGCTGTGCGTGTGACAAACATTAAGCAACCGACTTTCCTTCGTTGCTAAGATCGCGGCTCCGTGGTCACCTTCGTGTGCCAGGATATAGATGGGTTTATCAAGAGGGGAAAGGTCGTATTTCTTGCCTTCATATCTTTCTCGATGAAAAGCAACTCATCTCCGAGGGCCTCACGAAGGCTGTCCATCTCTTCCTCGTCATCCGAGCGAAATGCGAGTGCTCCGAAAGTCGACAATCTTCGGCGGCATGATCCTTTGAAACGGCGCGGGTTTCCTCTCGACTGCAACCCTTCGAGCTCTTCGCATATACTTCGCAGCCGCTCGTCGGTGACATTGGCTCTGAACTTAGCAATCCATCTGTTTGGATCATTATCGGCAGCTTTCTGTCGACAGCACGAAAGTCTAGCAGTGTCAAAAGGAGAGCTGGAGCCGAACACGAAAACACGTATTTCACCGAGTGGTTTTCACAGTCCCCGGAAAGCGTCCAGACTGGGCAAGTGGAACAAGCATGCCCGAAGGAAGAGATGGACAGCCTTCGTGATACCCCATACGCGGTGAAAAACTATGCGAAAACACTGTGGGGCTCGGAAAGAAGTATTCAAAATATTTGTTAACATATCATTGCATACATAGGTGTGCCGCAACATGCATATATCGTTGTATATATCGGTGTCCCGCAATCTGGGTTTAACAGCGTGCAACCCTCTAAGAGTCCTTGCAAAACTCAGATTCAGTTCAAGCCTCAGACACGTAGAGATATTCCTGTATGTGAAATTGTGTAGAAGAGCGTACCTCGGCAGCGCAGTTCCGCTCATATACGTCTGCCAACCTTGTTTCCGCACAACGGAAACACATCAGAAACAAGCATGCTGCGAGACAAGACTGGAGAAGTGTGCTTCGCAGGCAGGCCATCCCCGAGATACAGAAGGCTGGCTTGAGGGCCCTGGCGGACGAGAGAAAGATTAGCTAGAACATAAAAAAATCCACCGTGGCTAGCACCAGCGGAAAGCAAGACTACAAGCGATTCGACCCCTTTCCAAAAGCAACAACACCCTATCAAGTGCAATTCGGTTTGAAAGGACCTAATTCTCAGTTTGCATAACCTACTTCTCTTGTCCTTCTCATCGCACCGCACCGAAGGTGTAAGTATTCCTCTCTCGTCTCCGGTATTTTGTTTTTTTAAATACCTGGATAAATCACGTCGTTCGATATATTAAATTTCGATCTCACAGTATTGTTTTCTAACAAGTATTTTCACGGATACCGCCACGTCATCCTTCCCATATTATAAAAATCTGGTGGCAACGGTGTTGGAGCAGGTGCAACGCAAAGTTAATGTGTTGAATAAAGAAACATAATGCTTATATAGTTATCACTTTTTACAAAAAAAATAATTGTACGCATTTATATTCACGTGTTAACGCTAGCGCTATAGTTTTCGTGCAAGCGCACCTTCGGTGCGTGAGTTGGTGCATGAGCGAACAGATACACAGTCAGAGTCACAGAGTATCAGTATGAGGATCACAAATTTCAGATGAATTGAAGTATTGAACATTCTGTATTGAACGTTCATGCGATCCTAGCCATCCTTCACTCGATCCTGTGACTCTCACAACGTCACAAGCAGTGGTGCCGAGGATTTTTCAAGCGGCCGGCGATTTTGATAAGTGGCCGGCAAATAACACCATATTGGCTGGACTTATTGACAGTTTGCGGCTTGAAAAACCAGCCGGCCCTCTAAGAAAAGCGCGCGGGAATCACCGGCGCCACGTAGGATCGCGGCACCACTGGTCGCAAGTCAGCGCCTCCGGTTTTAGATTAAAACAACCCTTCGATTTAAATTCGATATAATTGACGGTTTTCAGGGGACTGGGCTGGCGATGGCGTCAGGCGTGGGCCTGGGCCGTGCGGGTGGGCCCTGCGCTGGCCTGGCCCCGTCGCGTGCGGTGATACTCGTGAAGGTATCGAGCAGATAGACCTAGCAGTAGATGAGTTGGCGTGTCACGACCTGAAACTGTGAACGCGGCTCATGTCACCGAGCAGATCGAACTAATTCAGAAAACTATGAATGTCGTGAACCTGTCCGCGCGTCCGCCGGCAAAACCGTGGGTATAATTTTCTACAGGCGTATGCGTCAAGCGATCGCCCGTTAAACCCTATCGTTAAACAGTGTACGCATACGTATAAATATTATTTCGGCTGATCGGCAATAAATATAAGTATGTAATATTTAATTAATTATAACGCATTTAAAAAAAAAAGTTCAGTATGGAGTGCGGACCCCCCCCCTCCATATTTAAAGACTCCGCTTAACGACGATGAGCGCACTGAGGGGGGTTATAAATGCAGTAATAATAGGGTGTTGAATTTAGAGTTGGAAACCGTTGCCAAAAAACGAAAGGCCGGGGGGGGGGCTTTGGGCTTTGGGTCAAAGCCCCCAAACGATTTCCGGGCCATTTTTTTAAAAAGTCAACACCATATCACTAAGCGGGGGCGGAAACGCCTCGCTTCCTTCTCATTCCCCCCCTTATAGCGTGTTGAATTTCAAAAAAATTGGCCCGGAAATCGTTTGGGGGTTTTGACCCAATGCCCAAAGCTCCCCCAGCCTTCGCGGGAGCCAAAGGCCTAAAGCCCCCCAACGTTTTCCATTTTTTTAATTCAACACCCTATTATTAGTTTTATTACTGCATTTATAACCCCCCTCAGTGCGCTCACCGTCTTTAAGCGGAGCCTTTAAATATGGGGGGGGGGATCCGCACTCCATACTGTCTAATAAAAAAATGTATAAGACTTAATTAAATATTACATACTTATATTTATTGCCGATCAGCCGAAATAATATTTATACGTATGCGTACACTGTTTAACGATAGGGTATAAATATTCGGGAGAAACGCCTGTAGAAAATTATACCCACGGTTTTGCCGGTGGACGAGCGGACAGGTTCACGACATTCGTAGTTTTCTAATCAGCTACGGCTCAGAGAGCCCTAAGGCGGGTATCTGTCAAACCCGGCCGGTGCACTGTGTGTGGATTATAAAATAAATACGACAAGTCCAGAAGTCCAAAACCCCACTCGGTCCCACCCCAAAGGGTGCTATCCCGAGACTAAGAGTCATAAGACCCGACGACATACGGACATAATCATCAGAAAATATCTGCTCTCTCAGGGCTGAAACCCCCAAAAGCCGTGTCCGATGCTACCTGGCAATAACAGACCAGGTCCCAAGAGAGCCTTCTACCCTAGGCCTAACATGCAGCAGGCATGAAGGTCACCCAGACCGGGGCCCCCATGGAGGATACTATTGCCTACTGCATGCAATTACAAGTGGCCTAAGGCAGGAGTAAGTCCATCTGCCATCTACTGAGCCAACTGCCCCTCTGCGGGCTCTGCCTCCATGCCCCACTGGACACCCAGCTGCTCCAAGCACGCCACATCCTCCTTCTCCTGCTCCGTCAGCTCACCACCAGTAGCCGATGCGGCATCACCTGCAACAGGGCGGGCGGGCGGGACTCCACAGAATTCCACAGTTAACGGCAACTGTCAAAACCGTTCAGGGAGGGCCTCTTCAGGCCTCCGCTGATCAGAAAACCTCAGTTTTCCGATCAGCTCCAGATGACTGTCATACTGACAGTCATCCTCCGCTGACCAGAAAACTCTCAGTTTTCTAATCAGCTACGGCTCAGAGAGCCCTAAGGCGGGTATCTGTCAAACCCGGCCGGTGCAACACCACAAAGATCACCACAACACAGTGCACAATGGAGTCCAAGATGGCAAGGGGCAGGGCCTGCATACTGATCTGAGCATGGGGCATGCTCCTGGACACTGCCAGGCGGCGGTCCAAGCTCGAGGCCTTGTAAGTAGCACAGGCCGCTGACGAGCTCCAACCACCGAACTGATTGAACTCGTGGTCTGAAACCTGGTCAGCCTCCGCCACAGCCGTAGCCCCGCCAGACCGCAGAGACTGGGTCCCATACAGCTGCCTCAGCTCATCAGCATCCAACCCCGATGCCTCCGCCAACATACGGAACAGGTACCGACGCAACTGCTGATAGTCCAAAGGACCACCCGACAAGCAATCCTCCTCCGGCCGACGGGCAAACCGCCTACCATCAATCTGCTGAAACAGAGGCTCATGCGGCAGGACCCCTCTGCTAATCTGAATGTCAACCCACTGCTGGAGCAGCTCAACCGGGCACAACTCCTGCCCCGGAGCCGCCCTGACCACCTCAACCACCTGGCCGAACCGATACTTATCCGTCTTCCTCTGCTCGAGGAACAGGCACATGTGGGTCTCAAAGAACCGCACGTCCACCACCCGCAAGGACCCCGCACAGTCATACCGCATGAATGCCACCCACATAGACACCGTGACCGTAGCAAACATACGCCTAGTCACTCCCCCAGACCGAACCCAGCACACCGCACCCCGAACCACAAACTCATACTCAAGCGGCTCCTTCCTAGCCAACCTCCTGTCACCCAACCGGCGGTGAGCCGCCTCACGGACCGCAGCCACAAGCCTATGACCAGTGGGGTTCCTGTCTGCCGGAACCAGAGCATACTCATGGGCCCGAAAAATCATGCCAGAAGCAGTCTTAACCACAGAAAAGGTCTTGGCCGCATTGGCCACATACTGCAGATACAAGGCCACCGTGACCGGGTCAGCCACCACCGCAGTCCGAGGGGGGTCCCTCTCAGCACACCACCTCTGGTACCGCACAAAAGCCCGGGCATACCCATCAATGGTGCCCTGCTTCCTAGTCTCCAGCACCGCACCCTGGATGTCCCGCAGAAGCTGCCGCTCCAGAGGGTCCGTCTCCGAGAACCGCAAGCCATCCCAAAACTCCCCAGTGCCTATGGTGCCTGCAGAAAGGGCAGACCCCGCAAGAGCCCACGGCCCCAAGAACACCTCTCACAGCCACCAAGAGTGCAACGGGACCCGAGGCCCGCGGGCTCCCTCTCATCAAAGGAAACCCGCACCACCAGGACCCGAAACCGAGGCAACCCCACCCCCCGCTCATTGGCCCTGCCAAGACCAGGGAGAAAGGTGTCCGCAGACGGCTGGAGCTCAGTCCACTGGACCACACAATCAGCCAAATGCACCCCATCCGGGCACAGCAGCACCCACCACGGCTGGAAAACCCACATAGGGGCCACCACCGTAGCAGCTGCCCTCTCCGCCTGCAGAAACAGGAGAAGCCTGCCAATCAACCGAAAAGGAGGGTTGCACCAATTCACGTGCTCCCTCCAGTCCGACTGACTGAAAGTATCCACCCCAGAGGTGCCGGGGCAGTACCACGCACTGTTGAAACGGGGCAACAGACAGTTCTTGTCTGTAGCAAACCGATCACAAGTGTGCCAGTACCCCCCAGCAATCCAAGGATCCAGGAACTGAAAGATGGCCGGATTCAGCATCCAGTCATCATGGTCCTGGATCTTGGACAGACCGTCCGACCGAACCTCGAACTCCCTGGGAACCCACAAGGACGACAACACCACACTCTCCGCCATACAGAACCAAAAAATCTCAACCGCCAGTGCATGCAGCTCCTCATGCCTGCTACCACCCTCAAGGACAAAGTGGACCGCTTGGTTATCACAAATAACCAGCACCCGCTTGCCCCGAAGACGGCCCGAGACACTGAAACCCCGGAGGGAGTCAAGGATACCCCGCAACTCCCTATGTGTAGAGGACCGCAGCCTGTCCTCCAAGGACAGGTAACTATGCCCCTCCAACTCAGGACCCCCCCTCGGACCCAGGGCACTCTCCAGCCAAGAGCCCCATGCCACCTCAGATGCATCACAATGCTCAACCTCTAACTGCAAACCTGAACCCCTAGGCTCCCAAATGCCCCGCTGAAACTGCCTAAACTCATCACCCAACCAGAACTCAAGCTCCCGCCTAAAAGCATCCGAGCCCGGGACATGGGATGCCCACGTACCCCAACACAAGGTGTCAGCAATCAGGACAGCCGCAGACCTAGTGAACAGCTTGCAGAGTGCACCAAGCACAAACCACTGAGCATTCACCAGGCCTGCAAACTTAGCCACAAGCCTCAGCGGCACCCGGCGGAAGCAAGACAGGATCTGCCCTGCGCAAGCCCTAATCTTTGCAACCGCCTTGTCCGGAACAAACAGCCGCCTCCCTTGGAGGTCAATCCCAACCCCTATATGCACCAACTCACGGGTCAAAAACAGCTGGGACTTGGTCTCAGAGACCAACCAGCCTGCCAGCTCCACACCTCGGATAACCGAGCGGAGCTCACCCAAAGCAGCAGGATCCGTCAGGGAGGGGGCCCGCACCGCACAAATAAAGTCATCCACGTAGGGGTGCACCCGCACCCCCCGAGCCCGCCAACGGCCCACTAGCTCCCTGTTGATCTTAGTAAAGACCCAACAAGCCGGGGCCAATCCAAACGGCAGAACACAAAACTCATAGAAGACACCTAGCCACTCAACAGCCACATACTGCCGAGATCCCTCGTGCAGGTCAACGTGATAATAACCGGACTTATAGTCCCAGTAGAACAAGCCATCATCCGGCCGAAGCACATCAACAAACGGCTGCAAGTGCTCGTACCTAAACCGAGGAAAGTCAAGAAAGGAATTCAGGTACTTACCATTGAAGATCAGACGAAGCTTAACTCCATTGTTGTCTACCATAATCGGCAAGACAACCTTGGGCTTTCGGGCCGCTCTCCGCACCGCTCCCATCAACTCACACTCTCGCAAAGCCCCCGTGACAAATTCCGGAAACAAATTAGCCGACGAGTGATTGGGCAAGTGAATCGAGGGCGGGGGACGCCCGCTACTAAACCTCAAACTAAACCCGTGCTCAATCCAAGACATCACATAAGTAGAACGCACAAAAGTCCGCCAAAAGGAGGCGTGATCTCTAAGCCTGCCCGCAACTCGCGGCACAGCAACCCCCTGCTCAACGATTGCAACAGCATTCTCAAGCTCCTCTTCGGAAAACTCAACATCCAGACCTGGCAACAGCAACCCGCAAGCGAAGCACAAGCATTATGCATTATAAATTAGAAATTGTTAAGTTAGGCGTTCCGCTCTAACATTCGTTCAAGCCTGGCGTTCCGCCAAGGCACACAGCTCGGCATTCCGCACGAGACAAGTCTTCTGCTACTGCAAGGAGACTACTGCAAGGCAGCATAAAATAGAGGGCTTATCCCTGGCCACGTCCACGACCCCTGCCCGCAGCAGGCAAGGAGCACTGGTTCTGGTGGTGGCCCCACTGTCCGCATCGGAAACAAGTTAGGTTCTGGCCAAAGCCACGACCACCTCCAGCCCCAGCAGTTGGGGGAGGCGAGAAAGGAGGCAGCTGCTGCTGAACCGCAGGCCTAGGACGCTGATCCCTGGTCTTCTGCTTGGCTGCATTGGCCTTCGCCTTTGCTTCATTCTCTGCCTTAACTTCTTTCCGCGCGCGCCTACACGCTTTGTCTTCCTCATCATTCTCAGCGTAAGAACGTCTCTCCAATTTCTCAGCCATCTTCCATCCCACTTCAGTACCCTCGTCAACCACCATAGCCAAAACCTTCCCACGCTCTCTAGCGCGTGCGACGCCCTTCTCAGCCGTCTCGACACAAAAGGCAAGAGCCTCCACAACATTGGAAGGGAGTTGCGTACCCTCCAAGGCTTTGCGAGCCTCATCCAACGCTGCCCCAGTAGCCACGTGAGCGCCATAGTGGTGCTTGACCTCGTCGAATTGCTTCCGGACGCCCTTGAAGGAGTCCTTCTCCAATCCCGCGCGAGTCAACTCTTGGCGATCGTTTCCAGGAAGCCCATCGTAGTCGACAGCGTCCAACCAAGGGCGCTTACGCGCCCCCCCAACCGCCTGCAACGACTCCTCACGCAGGATAGACAACCTACTCGTAAAAGTGGCCATCTGCCGCATCAACTTCTCCTGTGCTGGCGCAAGAGGATCTCCATTTTCTAAGGCCCTAGCGGCTTCCACATACGACGCGTGCGCTTTCAAATCATCAACCTTCTGCTGGCAAGCGTTGACGTCGGTGAACCAATCCATGTCGATAATTCAAAATAACAATATATATAAAAAATTCGAACTGAAGAATAGTAAAAATTACAGCACTGAAAAAACTCCACAGAATTCCACAGTTAACGGCAACTGTCAAAACCGTTCAGGGAGGGCCTCTTCAGGCCTCCGCTGATCAGAAAACCTCAGTTTTCCGATCAGCTCCAGATGACTGTCATACTGACAGTCATCCTCCGCTGACCAGAAAACTCTCAGTTTTCTGAATTAGTTCGATCTGCTCGGTGACATGAGCCGCGTTCACAGTTTCAGGTCGTGACACGCCAACTCATCTACTGCTAGGTCTATCTGCTCGATACCTTCACGAGTATCGTGCGGTGGGCTCGAGAGATCAGACTCTGCACTCTCATGCCATGCCATGCCATGCCATGCCATGCCATGCCTTGTCACGCCACGCCACGCCACTCAACGCCACGCCACGCCACGCCATGCCACGCGATGCCGCTGCCGTATGCCTGTGATACTCGATACTGACGACTGTAGTTGTAGTATCAAGTATGAAGTATCAAGTATAAAACGCGAGGGGACGCGGACGACGCGACGCGACGCGACGCGACGCGACGCGTGTCATCGTCAGGCGAGGGAGAAACAGAATGAGAATCGAGAAAGAGAAAGCTCTGAGACAGTGACACTGTGTCACTGTCACAGAGCTCTACGGTAATATTTAGGCTGATTCTATGGTTTGGTGTCAGGTTACCCGATTGTAGCAGGGCTCTTCATGAATAGGATTAGTAATCATGATTTTTGATTTGATTAGGCCTTATTTCCTATTAATCAAGCCATGATTTGGACCCCTACCGTACTAATCAAGTCATGATTTGGACCCTTTCCTATGAATCAAGTCATGATTTCGTCGCGAGCCTATAAATCATGACTTGATTCGAAACGTGATTACTATGCACGATTTTCCCGCGCCACCCGACCGATCTCGCCCGACGGACTGACGCAGTTCCAGTTCTAGCCATCTATTCGTTGCGTCAGGTCTGTTCGACAGCCCACAATTTTCACTCCCCCGCAAAGCCGAGCGTTTTTTAGCTTCCGGCAACACTACTGGTTCGTTCATTCAGCAGACATCATACCGACAATATGGGCCGACGGAAGAAAAAGCTCTCATCGAAGCAGCAAACACTTGCCGTCCAACAGTTTCCGGTGTTGAAGAAACCCCTAGATCAAGATCAGATGATAAATATTCCGGAGATGAGAAATACTCCGGAGTCACGCGTCACGCGAATGTGATAGTGGAGATGAGAGATATTCCGGAGATGAGAAGCCTCCCACGTGCTTGCGCACGGCCTATCGCGGGAAATGAATGCAATGTGAATTGAACTTAAAACGTTCACCGTCATGGGGAGACAGACTTTCGCCCCCCCCATAAAATGGGGGTGACTGTCTCTTCCTGTGTCACCCCTCGCCGTGTAGTGTCACTTGCATCTTGCCTGCCGTCAGTTCCGTCCGATAATAAAACACCTAAGTTATTTTATTATCTCATCTTAGACTGTGATATGCTGAGTGGCCTCTGCCTCCCACTCGTTGTTTCTTGCCGGGTTGGCCTATATATATATCCACCCTTTGTATATATGTATTTCGTCCTTCCCGTCAGGTTATGGGCTTGACCACTTGGTAGTGGTCGCTCATCATTCTCGCCTTCTCTGATCCCGCGACCACCTTGCTTGCGGTCACAACGTCGCCCCTCGCGTCGTTGATCTTCATTTGAGCACCCTTGTCCTCTACACCTCCATCTTGACCCCGTGTGCCTCATCGACACCGGGAATTTCGTCGAGCACCCTGTCCTCGACCCAACATCTACGCGAGCACCTTTGTCCTCGACGATTTTACTTTGCGCTCTGGCCAGCAGCACCTCAACTGCAGCACGATTGGCTTGTCGCACGACGTTTTTGACGTCACCACCAATTTCCCCGCGAAAATCTACCCCGATTTGACCCTTCCATCGCTGGATTCGGTTGATTTTTCAAAAAGTTATCTCTCCACTTGGGAACCCTATCTTTTGGTCCGCAGAATTCTGCAGCCTGCTGTCGGCCATGTTTGTTGAGCTCCAACGTGCTCGCATGGCCGCTGTTCGGGATGCCCTTGCGTCCCTTCGGGCGCATCGGCAGCTTTTTACCGCGGATTGTGGTCTGGTGGTGTCTGGTGGTGCTTATGCACCAGACACCAAAGTCGAGTCCATCGAACCCATCGTCGACATGAGCTTTGACCACTACGAGCTCACCCCGCAGCATCCTCCACTCTCCCCTCCACCCTGCGTGCCCCTTGGCCACTGCCTGGTGGTGTTTGGTGGTGCTGCAGCCATCATCCCGCCGCTTTTCCTCTCTGCTTTCGCGCTTGTGTGCGGCAGAGTGGAGGCACACCTCATCTTCCACCTTCGCCTCTCTCAGAGTGCCCGCGTCACCGCACGCGCTCTGGTGGTGCCGCCCACCCTCGCCCCGCACCGCGTGGGCGTTGGTTGACCGCATCTTGGCGGCGCTCGACTTCATCCACCATCGAGAGCTACGCCGCCATCCACCCTCGACCGCTGGAGCCTAGGATTGCCGGCTGGCCTGCGGGAGTAGCTTATCCCCGCAGCACATGCATGGGCGTAAGCCCCTAGAGCACGCATCTAGAGACCAACGCAGGCGAAGCCACACTAGTTGGGTTGAAAAAGACCCCTTTGGGTCTCACAAGATGTATGTTTCCTTAGGGTTTTGCCTTTGTGCTTGCCGTAGGATGTTAGGCCTGGCCTGGCAAGTTGGCATCGTGGCACCTCACACCTTCAGGGTGAGGTGGTGTCATGGGGAGACAGACCTTCGCCCCCCCATAAAATGGGGGTGATTGTCTCTTCCTGTGTCACCCCTCGCCGTGTAGTGTCACTTGCATCTTGCATGCCGTCAGTTCCGTCCGATAATAAAACACCTAAGTTATTTTATTATCTCATCTTAGACTGTGATATGCTGAGTGGCCTCTGCCTCCCACTCGTTGTTTCTTGCCGGGTTGGCCTATATACATATCCACCCTTTGTATATATGTATCTCGTCCTTCCCGTCACACCGCATATTGAGTGTAAATTACCCCTCGGATTTTAATTGATTGATTGATTGATTGTAATCGAAAATTCGAAATATGGGTACTAATCACACTAGTAATCATGATTTTTGATTTGATTAGGCCTTATTTCCTAAAAATCAAGTCATGATTTGGACCAACCCCGTACTAATCAAGTCATGAGTTGGACGATCGCGGTACTAGTCAAGTCATGATTCGGACCTTCGCCGTACTAATCAAATTATTCTATATATGCATTTTAAAACTAATCAAATCTAATCAAAGTATTCATGAAGAGCCCTGGACTGTAGTCGGCGTCGGCAGTTTTTTGATCACAGCAAGCTGATTGGCTGCGGCGACGGAAGTCGACGTCTGCCGACGGGCATGTCAGGCAATGTCACGCTCCAACATTTCCGAGTTTTTGGAGTCGGCGAGTTATAGAAGGCCTACATCTCGTGACATGAAGCATCTTTCGTCGACTTTCGGTCAGACCTTGCTCTGTGCATCCTTCGATCTAATGGAGGCCTGATTTTTTTGACGGCTTTCGAGAGAGACGACTCTCTGCCGACTAAATCTACGTGCCACGTCGGAGAAACTACTCTCGCCTTTTCTGTTTTTCAGCCTGATGTTGCGTCCCAGGCACCGCTTTCAAAGAAATAACTTGATATTTCTGCTACGGTGAGCCTATGATTATGATATTATTCCGAAGTTATAAGACCTATAACTTCGTAATGATACTTTTCATTGTGTTTTCCGTAGTGAACTTTTTTATTGGACATGATGAGCGCGTGCGTAAAGATCCCCGCACGTTTTCATCATTGTACCGCTATAAACGGGACAATTGGAACAAACGTTTTGCAGTCTCAAACTTATGAGTGTTCGAACAGCGTGCAACTCTCTCCAACACTTTATAAGTATGTAATGAAGTTAGTTTCAGTCGCTGTCTTGAGCATCCGCAGAAACGCGGATGCCCAAAACGCGTTTGAAGTCCGCAACGTGCGAACCCCCTTCGCGGCTTGCTCACATCCGCGAATACGGATGGAATAACGCCAAACGCGCTATCACGCAACGTTAACTTAAGTTAACTTTGCGTGACAACTTGGCGGAGACTCGTCTTTGTACATCTCGCTACGCAATCGTTTAGTACCGCAAGGGTACTCACTCCCGGCGAGCATCCTAAAACGCGAAGTACGGCTTTTTTCGCTACGTTTCGAGTGTCAAACGACGCACATATATCACAGTGAATACATGTTTAAAATGTTGTGATACATGTGGCGAAATTTGCAAAGTAATTGCCAAAATTCATGTGCGGACAGCAGCCCGACGCATGTTTCAAAGAGTCCTTCCGGGTCAACGCTCAACGGTGGGATAGTAGGCTTACCACACCGGTCAGATAAAAAATCGCACGGTCTTTCCGATTTCTGATGTGGAGGAATATTTCCTACGATTGGGAATCTACGTCATGTCGGGGAGGGCTTAATGGAAAAAGTTCATTCTATAAAGGGTAAGGGTAGATGCGCCGGAGGTTCACGGAACATGACAGAGTCATCGCGACTGTCATGTGACGGAATCACAGGTTCGATGAGACACAGCCGGCGAACCGGTTGTTTAATTCATTTCTTCATTTCTGATTTCATGCCAAGCCCATTGATCACGCGGTTTGCGCTGTGACACTATTTTCGTACTCTTAACTCTACAGTATCGTTCGCGGTCCGTTGACTTGAGCTTGACCACACTAAGAAAGAAGGTTGGCGCCCACAACCGTCAGAAACAATCCTTCGCCTAACAGGGCGAGCAGTCTGTGAGGCTGCTATGATACTTTCCTGAATTGTTCACGTGTTTTGCTTGTGATATTTGTTTTGCGTCTTGCTGTTTCATCATTCGACGGAGTGTGCAGGTGGGATTAGCAGCGCATGTTTTGTAAAGCAACTTTCCCTTTTCGCCAATAGGCACGCACCTCGTGATGTGGGATTCTAAGTTGGCATTTGTCAACTTAGCTTGGGATGAAACCCAACCACATCGGACTCGTGGTCACTTGTTTATTTGGTCACCTTGAATATGTAAGCAAAGTTTGAGGAGCAACGACTTAGTATAAGGCATCGGCTGTTTTATTTTTATGGGTTTGTAGTTAATTTGCGACCTCTTCAGGTGTGGAAGTCGAGGTTGGTGTATGCCAACCTTGCTTGGGCTCAAACCCAACCACATCGGACTCATCTCATTCACACTTTTTTTAACTTCACTGCCATGTGTTACATGTTTTTTGTTGAAGTTGGGATGGGTCTTAGGCTGATTTCTTTTTTGGGTTTGAAGTTATTATCTTCGAACCCAAAAAGAAATTCAGCCATGCCCTTGGAGCCACGCAATACACCTCACACTTGGTAGTTGTATTGCTTGAACATACTTCTATTGATAAACACAACGACGAAGCCGCAGGTTGTGATACGGCGGGATAAACAGGCCGTGAATATAATATCAATATACAAGTTAACACTGCGAAGTTGGACAGCAACGCGAGTGTAAGAAATAGCGGGTGATGAGTGCAGTCTCTGAGTGAAGATCTGCTTGAAGCCCAACGCTTCCTCATCTTATACCATATGTCTCCTATCATCATAGATAGTACCGCCATTGGGTTGTGAACCCGAGACATAGGTTGAACGAGTATGGTGATAACGAATAGTTCGTTCATACTGTGCATGCGTGTTCCGCACATGCTTAAAGCAAAGATGGTTCTTGTTTGTACTTCAAGATGTATCTTGCTTTGTCACCTTCGAGTTCGACGTACGAACTCTCGATGACAGGGTCATTCAAGACTTTCCTTGAATAATGACAGATGATGTGACATTATCATCTGACGACCTGTACAGTCATTGTCGACCGTACTGACGACTGTCATAATAATATATGACACGACCGACTTGACATGACATGGTATGACATGTCTGACAGGTATGACAGGTATGACATGTATGACACATATGTCATCGGTCATGACCCTGGCAGATCTCCCCTCTTAAAAGAGTTGTGACCTCACAACGGGCATACCTTTGTATATGTCTATGATGTCTTTGTTGTTGTCGCTTCTTGCTGGTACCCGTCTTCTTACACCGATTTGAGGCGTCCCTCATGGTGTTTTTAGGTTATTGGGGGGAACTGAGTCCACTTTAGTCCCTCACCTTACAGTTCTTAGGATGTAGCCCCCTTTCTGGAAATCGTATCATATTTCAGAGTGACGTTTCAAGGTTCAATGAATTGCGTTTCGTGGTGCAGATTGACGCTGGATTACTGATTGATTCATACGTATCGTGCGTCAGAGTGACGGTTTAACAACGCATCCGAAGTCTACGTTACGGATTATTTGCGCTAGCCGTCGCTCTTTGCGAACGATGATCCCACGATTTAACGATTTATAATCGCACGATTCTCGGCCTGATAATTATAGTGCACCCAACCCTTCCTCCCCTCCTTAAACTAGTTTGGAGGATCATAGGTGGTAATTGGGGAGCCCGTGGTTATCTTACCGGGGGCTTGTTTTATTGCAAAGAGAGTGGCCCTGCTCAACGGGATTGGAATTATAATCCTTACCCGGTCTGCTCACTCTGATATGTTCCAGTACGCACGCTTTGACGAACATCTATCGCGATGAGTGAGAATGGATTCGCCACGTACTAATGTGAAATTTCTTTAGTTATGTTTGTCAAGCACAACTTAGGATCACAACTCCGTCTACCTCAGTCGATATCTCCGGTAGTTTCGGATGACTGGCCAAGAATCCGATGACAAACCACGGCTTTGGCAAAGGTAGCATATAGCAGTTTTTATTTATCCACATATATGATATCTCGCATGTGTGCGTATCTGTGCAAGGGTATGATTTTGAACAAGGCTCACTACACCTTTAGCAAGGAAGGATCAATTTCCCGCTTCTATGCAACATAATGATAAAACATTAAGAGCAAGGTTATATAGATGATCGACATGTATTAGTATATATTACAAGAAGTAAGGGCACGAGGCTTAATATAATGTTTAGCCTTCATAGGCAGCTATAATGTCTGCTGCATTGGTCAGCTCTGTGGCTTTGACCCAGGTGTCATGCTCAGGGCCGTAGCCTGCATATCGCACTAAATAGTATTTGACACCTCTAGTGAACTTATCCGAGAGTATATGTGATATCTCAAACAGTGGTTGCCCTTCTTCGGTGATCATCTGTGGCAGAGGCAAAGGTGCTTGTATCGAGTCATTGTACAGCTCTAATCTGGATACAGGCTGTACCGGATGAATACGGATATCGAGGTTTCCGAAATCTAACGCGTATGCACGCCCATGGCTAAGCACTTTGGATATGATGAACGGCCCAATATATGGCTGCTTAAAGTGTCTGCCTGCCTCTGTCAAACCAGTCCATTGAATAAACTCGGTCCGTAGAAGAACTTTCTGCCCAAATGCAAACTGCTGAGGCATGTGAGTCTTATTGAATCTGGCTTGGCTAATTTCTGCTGCTCGGGAAATGTTGTCTACCGCGTTGGCATGAACAACCGAGTACTGGTCAAAATGATCTCGAATAGCTCTTTGTATTGGAACAGGAGCTTCTGGCGGAATAGTGATAACCAGGTCATGAGGCGAAAGTGGTTGCGCCATCGAGTCGAGATAAAATGGTGAATAACCAGTTGATGCAGAAACTGTGTTGTTAATTGCAAACTCCACCAAAGGCAACGTGTCCGCCCACGAATTGGCTGAAGTATCATTGCAACAACACCTGTGGATGAAAAAAATGCCATCTAATCAGTTTATAAACCAGAGGATGGTGAAATCAAATCATGAATCAACAATTTGAAAAGTACCTGAGGATGTCCTCAATGAAGGCATGGCTCCTCTCATTGGCAACATTCGACTGTGGATGGTGTGATGACGTCATGGACAATCTCGTACCAGTAGATTTCCACGGTGTCTGCCAGAATGTAGAGGTGAATCTGGGGTCTCGATCTGAGATGATGTTCCTTGGAAGACCATGGAGCTTGAAGATATGCTGCATATAGATAGAAGCAGTATGCTGAGCTGTCCAGGTCATGCTGAAGGGGATGAGATGACAGCGATGAGAGAATTGGCACATTGCCACAAATATATTGTCATGCCCATTAGTGGTGATAGGCAGGTCAGTGATCCAATCAAGAGATACATCTAGCCATTTTGTCTTAGGCACGGAATATCGTATATGTGCCTGACCATAAGGCTTGTGTCGCCTCGTTTTCTGGCGCTGACAAACGGGGCACTCCCGAATGTACTTGATGGCTGCCGTTGTCATTCCTGGCCAATAATACCGGCTACGCAGAAGATGAAGCATGCGATTTTTGCCTACATGACCAGAAATAGTGGCTGAGTGGCACTCATGAAGGAGAATGTGG
This sequence comes from Cymbomonas tetramitiformis, assembly GCA_001247695.2. NCBI lineage: Eukaryota > Viridiplantae > Chlorophyta > Pyramimonadophyceae > Pyramimonadales > Pyramimonadaceae > Cymbomonas > Cymbomonas tetramitiformis. The sequence goes on along the minus strand of LGRX02004536.1, from coordinate 19,058 downwards.
CGAAGCTGTGTGATCTCACCGTCATCTGTGGGGACTTTAGCTGTTGGTGGAATGTACAGCTGTCTGCCATATATGGTCTTACGATAGATCAACCCCTGAATGAGCTCGAAGCTGAAGCTGCTGACTGACTGTGATGAAGTCGATGATGTCAGCTTAGCCAAAATAGTCTGTGCAAATGGGTCACGATCATACTCGGATATAATGATGTCGTGCAGCTGATGAGCTGATGAAGAAGATATAAGAGCAATGAATGTAGAATCTGTAGGTTGTATGACTGGAACCTCGGTGATGTCTATATGTTTCAGACAATCAGTGAGTTCAAAGAGTGTAGAGATACGCGTGAGTGCGTCTGCAACCTTATTCTTCTCGCCAGCAATGTGCTCTATACGGAAGTTGTACTCGGAGAGCTCATCCAACCACCGTGCCTGCTTGGGGCTCAGTGTGGATTTGGTCTGGAAATAAACCAGTGGCTGATGATCTGAGCGTACAATGGTCTCAGGCTGTGTTGGCGAAAACGTCGCCAACGATTACAGTAAACACTCGATTTTAAGAAAACAGGAATTTTAGGTCAGCCTAGCAACTTTCTTATTTATATAGAGATATTTAATATGGAGTGTTATGTGTTAAATATTGTGAAGAAATCAAAAAAGCTGGCTACTTTCTTATTGGCGGGTTTTCTTATTACTGAGTGATTACTGTAATCGGGAGGGTGCCAAATACGTTTAATCGCGCGATTAATCGGGGGGGTCTCGCGTTACATACTTAAGGACCACGTTACATACTTAAGGCATGCCGTCCCATACTTAGGGCGTTGATGTCCCATACTTAACGTGGCTTTGCCTTGGAGGATCAAACTGTTTGGAGGACGTGTCAGACGGAACACGCGACGAGAGATAGGCAGATAGCAAATACGTGTAGGCAACAAGGCGAACACGGGAACACGGAACAGCTCTCATGAGTCTGCAGTATAGTTTCCAATAACCTAAACCTCTTAACTATGCCTCCCGCAGCCGCTCCTACAGCTGACAAGCAGGCGAATCCCACCGCGTGGATATGGTGGCTCGTCCGCGTTATTAAAGGGAGCCATACAGCCACTCCCCTCGAATTCTACCTAGCCGGTCATATAGGATCACCCAGTGAGCGCTGCAAGTGTTTAAGTTGCAAGCGGATCATAGTCACACAGAGTCAACGGATTCTGCACCACTGTGCGCAGAAGAAAGGTGGTGGTGTTGAGATATGTCCTGGTGCTTACTCCCGTGAGATTGACGAGACTGAGGAAGCATACCGCGAACGTGTGAATAGGTACGAATATTCAATAAACGTCAACTTAACATAGGTACGAAACATCAAAAGTTTCGACATTTTTTGTAAGCCCGCATCGGTTTTACACTATTAAGCATCTCCAACACTATTAAGCCAATTAATCGGCAAAGATTAATCGGGAGAGGCCCAAATACGATTAATCGCGCGATTAATCGGGAGGGCGGGGACGTTTTCGCCAACCTAGGTCTCAGGAGCTCCCAGCAATATGTGGCGAAAGAATCGGAAGCCTTCCACAATGGCAAATAGCTCGATCTCAGGATGTCAAGAATAGGCCAACGTCTCTGTGTATCGGATAGAGTGACGCTGTGATAACCACATGGCTTCATACCTTTTCCTTGATCCTGGAGTATTACTTGACCAACGTGTGTGCCTGATCCATCGACCTCCATAATAGATGGCAGTTTCTGATCTGGGAGCTGCAATACTGGAGCGTTACAGATGGCACTTTTGAGGTTATCAAATGCCTGCTGCTGCTCAGATTCCCAGACAAACTCTGCATTATCTTTAAGGAGACGATTGAGCGGCTCGGCAACTTTGGAGAACTTTGGTATGAATCTCCTAAATTGACCGACCATGCCCAAGAATGACCGAAGGGATGACTTGCCATCTTTAGCCATACGTCGTAGAGGCTGCTTTCCAACGGTAGGACCATAAGACACTGGAGGCTGAATTGCCATGACTGCTCGGATTCTGTCTTCGATGATGGAAAGGCCTGCTTCAGAGATGCGATGTCCGATAAAGTCTATAGATCTGACGAACAACTCCACCTTGGAAGGCCTTATGAAGAACTGGTGATCTCTGCAACGTTGGAGGAACTGTCGAGCATGCTTCACATGGTTGTCAAAGTCTGGACTGTATACAATAGTGTCGTCCATGAATATGACAAGAAACTGGTCGATGAAGTCGAAGAATGCCCGGTTTCCTACACGAAGTGCTGTTGCAGGAGCATTGGTCAATCCGAAAGGCATAACTGTCCATTCATAAGAACCTTATCTGGTGCGAATAGCAGTTTTATGAATGTCGTCTGGATGAATGGGGATCTGGTGGAAAAACTGGTTGAAATCAAATCTGCTGAACCAGCGTGCTCCCTTCAGCTGCTCAAGTAGGGTGTCGTGTGGTGGCAATGGATACGTGTCCTTTATGGTGATGTTATTCAGGGCACGATAATCACAACACATCCTCCACTTCCCCCCTGGCTTAGGAGCGAAAATGATTGGGCACCCATATGGTGATGATGATGGACGAAGGATACCCAACTCGACATATTTAATGATTTGCCGTTTGAGCTCCTCCATCATGGTTACTGGGATAGTACGTACTGGCTGCGATGGTGGCTTATGTCCAGGTTCAATGTTGATTCGATGATAACCACCTTCAAACCGTTCTGGACTATGACCAGCTGGAAAATCCTCCTGGAATATGTCTGAAAAGTCTTCTCTCACTTGCGTCACGTGCTGCTGTGACCTCGGGGTCTTCCATAGTGGTGTCTGAGTCTGTTGCTGCGAAGACCAGTTCACCATCGACCACTGAGAGAAAGAAAAGATAAGCTACGGCTTCTTCAGCCGAACCACTGGATCGAATGCGACGAAGATGCTTTCTCATGGTGGTGGCGCTGACCAATTCCATTTCAGGAAGGTCATCTGAGTCTGGAGTCGGCTCAACTCTGGACAATACTGTGCGAATACTGGAGCCTGATGAATGCTTCCTAGTAATCGTCAGATTTTTGGTCTGAAAGTCAATGTGTGGATTCCTCCTCTCCAACCAATCTTGACCCAGAATGACAGTGAATGGTTTCATGTCAATGATATAGAAATCTTCTGCATCCTTATACTTGCCCAGAGAAAATGTAGCCTTGGGAAGATAGGATGTGCATGGTAGTTGGCTTCCTCCAGCCAATCCCACTGAAAATGGTGAAGAATCTGTGGGAGCTATACCAAGCTGAGCAGCAAACTGTCTGTCGATGAAAGACGATGTGGCTCCTGGATCTACCAAAATGTGAGTACTCTGTCCATATACTTTCCCTTTGTACAACAACAACTTTTTCTGTGATTTCAGCTGTGCTGTTTGAGACTGCATCTGTGCGATGTGCTCTGAGGGATTGTCCATCTGCTGAAACTGCAATGTCAAACTGGAAAGGACTTCTTCTGAGATACTCTCAACCCGGCCACTTGCTTCAGTGGCGTCTTCAGGCTGATCTACCCTCGGGGTGCTCTCAACACCGGTACCCGCGCAGTACCCTGAGAGTTTCCCCGAGGAGCTGGAGCTGAAGCTGGAACTGGAGCTGGAGTTGCAACTGCTGCATTGATGCTGTGCTGACTCTTCAGTTCCTTGACCAAGGTGTTGATCGTATTGATGAGTTTGCCAGACCCATCCTTAGCACCCTGATTCTGCTGCGGCTGTCTCCGATTCTGAAAAGGATTCTGAGCTGGTGGCTTACCCTTGATCTCCTTTCCATCATTGGTCCTGGTGGCAAAACAATCCTTCTCGATGTGACCAACACGACCACAACGATTGCAAATCTTATCATTCTGTGATTTTCCTTTTCCTTTTCCCTTGCCTTTTCCACCTTTTCCCTCGTTCCGATTCTGATTGGAGTTCTGGCTGCCATTCTGATTCTGATTCCGATTTCTGTTGGATCTGTCATATATGGCTTCTGGCCACGTCCTCTGTCCTTATCCTTCTTGGCTGGACCTCCAGATGACTGCTCCTTCTGACCCCGATAGTGAAGGGTTTCTGATTGCTTTGAGTGAATGACATAATTCAAATCAAGCAATATCTGTGTGGTTTCTTGCCACGACAGATTGTTCCTTTGCTCTTCTGTCAGGAATCTGAGTTGGAACTGTCTGCGGAGATCTGGATCCATACTGGTGACGAATCTGTCCTTTATTAGCACATCATTCAAATCAACTGCTAGAGAAGCCAGTGATGTAAATGTGCGCAAATAATCTGCAAAGGTTTGGGTTCCTTGAGTCAGTGCCATAAGGTGTTTCTTGGCTACTGATCTCTTATGAGGATTACCAAATTGTCTGAGGAATGTCTGTCTGACCATCTCATAGGTGGCGTATGGCTGTTGTGCCAAGACCTGAAAATAGTGTCTGTCGTTATTCCGTATGAGAGTCAGAAACACTGTAATCAAATTCTTATCATTGACACCTAGATAAGTGAACTGGAAATATCTGTCCACCGTGTCCAACCAGACTTCTGCGTCCTGTCCTGATTTGAATTCCCTAGGTGGTGTCATTTTCACCTTTGGGACCAAACTAGGTGGAGCCGGTGCTGGGACTGAATCTGCATCAGGATCTACAAAAACCATCGGAGGACTATCTTCAGTGTACTCGGCTTCTGGTGCCTGAGGCTCATTGGCAGGATCCTTGTATCGGCTCATATCTGGTTTCATGCGACTGATGTTGTCATAATAGCCTATGTGGTCATATCTGGTTAGTGTATCGGCATAACCAGCGATCCATTTCGGGACCTTAAACCGACTGTATGCATCACATGAACCGAGTATGTCGAAAAACCAAGTCGAATGATCTGAGTTGATATCAGGAATTTCATGCTCTTCCTCTTCGATTGTAACCATCTAAAAACAAAACACAACACAAAAATACCTTTAGCTAGTCATCTATCTGAGTGTGTGTGATTTATATGTTATATATGGTATATCGGTAGGTTTACATACATGTAGTACATTCGTACATATAATGAGGTAAGTATATATATATATATCCACCTTCTTCCCCCTCAAGGAAGTGTGTGATATAAGGCAGTTGTCAATTGCCAATACCTCATAAATAGCATGCATTCCATATAGGAAGCATGCATTGCGATTCTTGGGTTGTTGCCCGACATATAATCATATCTGTGTGTCAACGACATGATATGTCAATGTCCATTACCCAAAGTTGGGGTAACCCAACCTAAAGGGGGTTTAAGTAATGGTACCCCAACTTAGTTCCGATGGCGCTATCGAGAGCTGTAGTTACCGGATGCTATATTTTATTAGCTCAAAATGACGGCGAAAATGTCCTCTTTCGTACACGTATATGCATGGTTAGGCAAATCCATTTGATCGGTGAGAAAAATGGGTGAATATGCAAAGGGGTGCAAAACTGTGTGGTATTTTCAAGGAATTTTGGGGGTTTTTAATACCCATGCTACTTCAATGCATATTTTGAGGGTCAAGATGACCTCGAATCAAATTTTTGACACGACATTAGCGAAAAAGCAACTCGAGAACGTGCCAACATAGGTCTCCAAATTTTCACAGGCGCTTCGAGGAAGCCCCCACGTGCTTTTGAAGCTAAGTTGGGTTAACCCAACTTTACAAAAATGACAAATACCCATGCCACTTCAACGCATATTTTGAGGGTCGAGATGAGCTCGGATCAAAATTTTGACACGACATCAAAGAAAGAGCAGCTCGAGAACTTGCCAACATGGGTCTCCAAATTTTCACAGGAGCTTCGAGGAAGCCCCCACGTGCTCTTAAGCTAAGTTGGGTTAACCCAACCTAACGTCGGGTAATAGACATCAATGCCAAACACGAAGTTTATCGAACTTACAGTGGCATTTTAGGGCATGTCATGTTACAGTGGCCCATATACCCATTAATATAATTAGGGTGTTACATGGTATCAGCAACCCTAAAATAGGTAAAAAAATAAGCAGTATAAATATTTTGCAAATGTTTTTAAGCAAAACTGCTTTTAATACCAAACTGAATGTTACAGGTTGTTCATAAGGTACGTTACACCCCCTGCCACACACATTCAATTCTTAGGGTGTTACAGTGTGTTACACGTGTTGTGTCATTCAGGGATTGTTATTTGATAGCTAAATATTCGTTACAGCAAAAAAATCAATCCCAAATTTTCAAAAGATTACACGTAGAACATTTTGACCGATTTTTTGTTACAGCCAATATGTACACCCCTACATATTCCACACCTATTACCTAGGGTGTTACACGAGATATGGCATATGTCATTATGATTTTCTCATACCTCAATAGGTATAAAATCATAATATCAAATAAAATAAGGTCCAATTTCAATTTTCAAATTAATCGCCAAAGAATTTTACCGATTTTGACTGTTTTTCAACATATATATATATATATATATGTTGATATATGTACATATCTCTGTGTATGTGGAATGTAAAGTACAGAATCACTGCAATAAACTTTACTTTTGCACATGACAAATTTCATGGCAAATAAGTAAATTATGCTGTATATCAACATCTATGGTTGACCGCATTTCTGGGTTTTACTGATTTAAACCCATGGCAGTAAATGTACATTCTGATGATATATAGATTTATCAACTTAAGTGGGAACATCCATTTAGGAACATCCACTTTAGTGATATTTGTCAATCTATGATCTGTTCTGAGCATAGGTCTGTGCTCTAAGATTTATCAAAAATGATATTTCTTATTTAGAACATATCTGGACATTGCTTGATATAATCACAGCAATTTGACACAACACATTTGTATGTGTGTGTTGTCCTCAACAACTATTATCAGATGTCATGTAGATACTGATCTGAAAGTGACATGCATTTGAACTGCTCAAATCTGAATCAATTGTCATTATGCAATGTAGTTGTTGTTGTTGCTCCAGCGATGATATGTGGAATGACGAGTGGACTGCACCCAACAGTTACCAGCTGTTGCATGGGTGCAATATCTTGCCTTCGGGTCTGGAGATAACTCCATCCAGCCCTACAGCATGTCGGTTTATCTGTTCCCATATCTATCACAATCGCTGACACTTTACACGCACATGTGTTTGTAAAGTGGTATCTACATTATCATATACATGATAGATATTTAAGTTAATCAATTCACTTTGAATCAGTGAATATCAATACATACAATGCAGTGTGTGTGCATGTACAATGCTTATGGATTAGCACTTTCCGTCAGTGTGTGTGTGTGTGTGCGCGCGCGCTCACTTTTACACACTTTGCAGAAGATAACTTCTGGACATTACAACATTTCCCGACAGTTCATCATGCAGGATTATCAGCATACCATGCGAGGAAGACAGATACGCTGTCCGGCTAAGCTTGCTAGGAGACAAACTGATAATCATATAACTTGTGTCTGGCCGAAGCTTTATGCTCTCGGAAACCCAGACAGTGAAACGATGACTGTACTACTGTACTGTACTACTGTACAGTACAGTGCTAGGATGTCACGGACACGAGACGGAAGCAGGGTCAGGCTAGGGGCTAGTCAGAGCCCATAATAACTAAGCCTAAACCCGAAGTCCAGCACACCACCCGTGGGTGTGACTACCTAGCAAGGCAGGTACAGGGTATACAGCCACGTGATAACAAACAAACACCTACGTGCAACTCGGTGGAAACCGATCACTTCTAGCTGGGTGCCGGGGTCTTGACCCGGTCATCCCACTACTGGGCTAAAGCTAATCAAGCTGCCAGGATGATTGACTAGAAAATCAGCCACTTTGAAGCTGGTCAGCAGAGCTGAGTTCAGCGGTTGGGATGTAAACACAGAGTAAACTCGAAGTGAATTGCAGACTGTCTTTTTGAAATTGAGCACCACCAGGCCCAAGTGGGCAAGGCGGTTCCACAGCAGAAAGTAAATCAACTGAAGAAACCATACAAGCAGATCCCCATGGCGGTTTGAACATTGAAGAAAGAGACAAAAGAACTCGATCGTCAGGCGGCCAATCACGGATGTCCAGAGAGCCAAGTGGCGGATCCGAAGCAAAAAGATCTCCAGTAGACCGATGGACGGTGACTCCGGGCTCAACCAGGCCCCTGTCACCACCGCCCACGGCAACCAGAGATGCCGTAGCACTGGCCAGTAGAGAACAACAGAGCATCGAGGACATTAACGCACACCGGAGAAAACTCGGCGGCGCCCGCGGACGGTACATCGAAGCTGCTGGTGGCGATGCCCCCCTGTCAGAGTCATGCTCAAGAGTGCCGAAGGAGTCAAAAGCCACTTGCTGCCCGCCGTCAGAGTCATTGTCAGAGCCTTGGTCGTTGTCAGAGATCTCAGAGCCAATGTCAGAAGCCTCAATCGTCATGCCAGCAAACAGCGGAGCCGGTGCAGAGCCGCCAAGCTGGAGCGATGGAACAGAACCAGGCAAGCCGAGAGAGCCAGGGACAGCCACTGGTGGGTCATGAGCCGTAGGCACACCACCAGCCACGAGTGCAGAGGGATCCCGAACCGCAGGCGGTGGCGGAATCGAACCCCGCGCATCCGAGTGGAATGTGGCTAGAGGAAAGTGAGCCACGCCGTCATCGTCAGCTGCCGCATCCTGAGCGGAAGCCGCCGCATCCTGAAAGTGCCGCAGAGACGTGGGCTCAGCCGCCACAAAAGAATGCGCCGACAGCTCGCACACCTCTGGGCGACCCTCCATCGCGCAGAGCGACTCGAAGGCATGTGCATCCCCAGCGTCATAGAACCGCTGGAAACGAACAGCCAAGCAGTCAGCCTCGTAGTCTTCAACCGCACTACAATAGTGGGCAGAGTGAAGACCGCCGTTGGGGCATTCAGCATGCCAGTGCTTCAAACCACTTTGTGCACACACCGCATTCTTGCAGCGGGGCACGAAGGCACCACTCTTCTTGTCAAACGAGACAGGAGGAGCGGTGCCAAGTGGCTTAACACCAGCACGATGATGCTTGGCAGCAGAGCGGGTAAGGTGCTTGCCCGCAGGCGGAGGCTCCTCCCGCTTCTGCCGCTTTAGGTCACGAATGTCCTGTTGCATGCGCTCCAGCTGCTTCTGCAGACTGGACAACGCCGCAGCCAGGTCAGACGCGCCATCGCCGAATGACAGAGCCGAAATAGGGGTGCCAGAGACCTTCAGGCCGTGGCGGAACTGCTCCCGCACACGAGCCTGAATAGTCAGAAGAGACACGCCCTGCCGCTGGTCAGCTCGAGCCAAGGAATTAGCCAAGTCACGGTACAGAGCCGCATTGCCGAGAGCCTTGAGAAACTGCCGCTTCACCGCGTCCTCTGGCAAGTTGTGGGAACGCTGAACGTCCCGCAACAGGCCATTGAACTCACGGATGTCACGGTCAGGATCTTCGCTGCTGGGGATGCGAACCGCCAGCAGCGACTCAAAAGAGTCAAAGGGTTCTGAGCGTTCCTGGAGCATGCGCACCACCTCAAGGGCAGCGCGCTTGCCATCTCCAGGAACGTCAGACCCAGAGGCCTCAAGCCAGTCACGAGCAGGCGAGCCAGGGCGAGCCAGAAACGTCAGAGCCGAGAGCAGCAACTCGTTGCCCTCATGCCTAGCCGCAACAGTCATGTCAGTTAGGTCAAAGAGGGGAGCAAGCGCCTGCGACTGCAGCAGAAACTGTGTCCGAAGCTCATGCATGATTTGCGAAAAAATGTCGACTGCGTCGGACTCCGTACCAGCGAAGCGGTCCGATTTCTCTCCGAGAATTTTCGTGGCAACGATTTTTGCAACCTTCCTGTCAAAATTGTCGCGAGCAAGCTGTTGACATTTGTCGAGGAGCTCCCTCGCAGCTGCGGTGGACGGAGCTGGCAGCTGCGGGGTGTGTGGTGTTGCAGCGTGCTGCGCACCCGCATCATCAAAAATCGTCTCTAATCTACGGACGCGTGACCGCGTCATTCTATTTGCTGTGGTAACCATGATGGAGAGACAGGGGAGAAGGCTGAGCTAAACAGGGAGATGGTGTAAGAACGCTTACAGCGGCCAGATAGTTCGTAGAAGTCTCAGCGGTACAGATCAAGATTCACAGGTCGTGAGCGGAACCATGAGAGCGGCCAAAATCAGTCACGTGTGGAACGACCTCGCCGGAGCCAGCGGCGCACGAAACAGAATAACCCTCGTTGCGACGATGCTGCCGCGAAATAAAAATAATCTGCCACTAACTGATCTCCTGCGCAGCGAAGGCGAGCACAATGCGTGCCGCCATCACCGCCAAGCTAAAAGTCCATGCGTAGGTCCATGAGTAATACACCACCGCCCAAGTGGGCGCTCAGCCCCTCCTACGTCCTACTTAGCCGAACATGGCAACAGCAAGGCGCTGTGCCATCATCAGAATCACCGGAAAGCCGGTGCGGCCTGTTCGGTTGTGAGGACTGAACCAGTCTCACAAGGGTGCAAGTAACACTTACAGAGAATATGGTTTGGGAACCATAGGGTGATATTGGGATGCTTTGTATACTGTCGGATATTTCATTTAACTTTAGGTGAACTTTCACTGTTTGAAGTTACAAGACACCAGAGCTCAGTGCCAATGTGTAACTAATTCAAAAACTGACATGAGAGCTTGCTCAGCTCTTTAAGTAGTAACATGTCGACTCGAATTCCCTCAGATCTCATTCGAATTCGACAGTCACATGCTCAGTCACTTCATGTTCACATATCCTCTGACAGGTCTTGTCATTTGGCTCTTGGGCTGTAGCTGCCAGTCATACAGTGATCTCTGCTCTGAATTACTGAATAGTCATAGATCTGATGATGTGGCAAGATCTGGGACTCTCCTGGTTTCCCTCCAGATCTGTGTGGCTGTTTGAATATAAAAGGGTTTCCCACCAATTCTCTCAACCTGATCTGCTGTGGTTGCAGATGTTCAAAAAGTCACAAGCTGTCAGTCACCCTTGTCATACCTCGCGGTCATACTGGTGACTGTCACTGGTGCTGTCACTCGTCATTCAGACACGACTGTCTCTCGTCTGACTCGCGATACACCCTAGTACAACTCTCCCCCCCTTTGCGGCGCGCCTACGTCCTCGCTAGGCTGTCCTGCGTGCTCTTATGTACATGGTCAGGGAAGGTTAGCATGCACTTTGCGACAAGATCGGGCTGCTAAGCCCTCGGTTCTCGGGTCCGTGCCCCCCAGTCCTCGGGTCCGGGTCCCCCTTACGGTTCTTGGGTCCGTGCCCCCCAGTCCTTGGGTCTGGGTCCCCTTCCGCAATCCGGGTTCGCCAAGGCGCTTCACCGTCTCACGCTGCCAACGCTCATCAGGTTTGGCAACCTCAGCACTACCAGATCACGGGTCTTCCGCGGCCATTGCGCCCCGTGGCTGACCAGCCTCGGTATCTTGAGACTCGCACATGTCAGTCCTTGCTGTCAGCGTCGAGATGAGGTTCATTACCGCGAGTGCGCTCTCCTCCTTCATGCGCTCGTTCAGCTTCAGTTCGCAAAACAGGTGGTACAGCAGCGCACGAGGTATTGCATATACTGCTTGGGCTGAACCCATACCGCGGGTGTTAGCCGAGGAGATGCCCCCTTGGGACGTGTTCTCGTGCCTTCCTAGCATTGCTCGCGCAGGGCAGGGAGTCGTGTGGGTGCACTGTAACAAAGGTACTGAGGGTGCCGCATTTGTCCATATGTGAGTTGGCTTCATGTACGGTGCGCCATACTTACAATAGGTGGTCAACAGTGGCTCTGGCAGACCTTTCATTACGGCGCGCGTGTGCAATCCTCGCAGCGTGTCGCCAGCTGGGTTCTCTATGAAGAAATACGCAGGATCGTAAAACTCAATGATCTCCCTGGTACGTCGCACGCGCCTGTCCGCCAGCTTCAGATCTGGAGCTCCTAGTGTCTTCGCCTTGCTGTACTCCTTGCAGGGGGGACTGGCCCAGATGACGTCGAAATGATGCCGCGGGTAGAGCTTGTAGTTCCAGTGAAGGATGTCCTCCGTGCACGTGGCTTGCCACTTGGGTAGGATGTCCACTGTTACCACCTCGCAGTCCCTAAACTGACGTTGGAACTGCTGCTCCACTGAACCGGTACCGCAGAACAACACCAAAATCCTGACAGGGTGCTGCACTCTCGAGAGGTGGGGCTGATAGGCCCGGCTTTGGCTACTGCTGCGGACTGTTGGGGTGGGAGGTCTCATAGCCATCAACTGTGCCCGCTGCTCCTCCTGACCCTTGTGAGTCTCCCTTCGCCGTTTCTCTGGAGCTTTCTTCAGCCTTTCCTCCTCAGCTTCGAAGACTCGCAGTGGTTCTAGCCTGCCCCCTCGCCCTTCCAAGTCCTCTCGGGTTCGCCACTGGCTGTGACTATGCGGCAGCCCTTTCCATTTGGTTAGCCACTCCTGCGCTGTCCCGCCAGCCTTCCCACCTAACTTCCTGAAGCGAGTACTGATGATGCGTTCCACCTCACGCTCCCTCTGACCCTCTACCAAGACTGGTGGTGGTGCCACTTCCTCCCGCCTGCTCACGAAGTGCTTGGCTCCCGACTGAACTGGGGTAAGCCGATCCGCTGTGAACACGTCGTGCACCTTCCAATGCACGGGTAGCTCTAACCTGTACGCTGACGGGGCTCCACGGTCCTGCTCTGGCAGCTCTTGCTGCCTGTCGCTGTACAGACATTCTACTACACGTAAGGGACCGTGCCTGAGCTTGCGCAGCTTCGGCTTCATCCCCCGATCTCCAGGCAGAGTCAGGTGCTGACCATCCACCCATACTTGATCATTCACCTTAATGTGCTGTAGCCGGTGTCGTGCGTCGAACTGCTCCATCATGCGCTGCTGGGCCATCTGCAGGTTCACCCGCGCTGCCTGTAGTTGCCGCGCGAACTGCTTGGCCAGCTCGTGCGCAGTTCCTCTCTTATCTGCCGCTACTCGCCCACCTTTTCTTCGTCTTGACCCACCTTCTAAGGCTGCGTCCATGAAGAAGTCCAGCTGAGTTGCGGGAGCGTGTCCGTACACTAACTCAAAAGGAGAGAATCCAGTCGCTGCTGACGTGGAGTCATTGATCGCGTACTCCACAGGTGTCACCCAGAGGTCCCAGTCCTCCTGGTTCTCAGCCACGTAGCAGCGCAGCATACGCTCCACGGTGTGGTTGCTGCGTTCCGCTTGCCCATCGCTCTGAGGGTGATAGGGAGTGGTGCTAGCTACCTTGACGCCCATCAGTCGCATGAACTCCTGAGTCATGGCGTCGCGAAAGCGGGGGTCTCGGTCGCACACTATCTTCATTGGAGCTCCGTGCAATCGCCATACTGCGTCCATGAACAATCTTACCACTACTTCTGCAGAGCTGTCGTTGTAGGTCATTGGCACCACGTGTACCATTTTGCTCAGCTTGCAGGTGAAGGTGGTGAAGGCGTTTACTCCTCGCTGAGTCATCGGAAGCCCGGTTACGAAATCGATGCTGACAACCTCCCAGAGCCTGCTTGGCACTCGATGCGGTTGCAACAGCCCCATGGGATACCCTTGTCGCGGCTGGGTCTGCTGGCACGTCACGCACGTCTTTACCCATTCTGCTATATCTAGGTCCATTCGCGGCCACCAGAAACGTCTTCGGACCCGTTCCAGCGTCTTGTCCCTGCCGGTGTGGCCTGCGGATGGTGCCTCGTGAGCTTCTCTCAACACTAGCTCCCGCAAGGGCGAGTCCGGTGCCAGCACCACCTGATAGCGCCCTTCAGCCACTCTCCAGATAATGTCGCTTACCAACCGGAAATGCTCTGTGCGATGATGCTGGGTATTTAGCAGCTCCTGCTTCAGGGTCCTGAGATATTCGCTCCGTCTGTGCTCAGCTCTCAGCGCTCGCAAGAACACCCCTGGCTCCACCGTTCCCGACTTGTCTCTGACCTTTGCTGCTGCTCCGGAGAGCGTGACTGCTGGTTGCGCTGTGGGTCTCTCGCGTGGGGCCAGCTTGCTGGATGGCTTCTGCGGCCTGGCTATCACTACTAGCACTGGCCATGGGACTGGCAGTTCCTGCAGAGCCGAGCGGTGACCTCTCTCCTCTCCAGGTGAGGTAAACAGTCTGTTGGGCTCACCATGCTCGTTCACCCTTGGGATGACTTCTACGATCTCCAGGCCAAATTCACGTAGCAACGGTCGCCAACTCGCCTGAGGGAAGTCGGGCAACAAGAACAAGGCGGCTGTGTGGCACGGGTCCTGCTTTGCTTCAGATGCATAGTGTCGCAGAATGTCCTCAATGCTCACGTTGGGGTCTGAAAAGGGGGGGTTGCACCAGACGATACGACCCCTCCACTGCTCGTTCAAGCAATCAGTCCAGAATGTGCTCACCTGTCGGTTCTGACCCATAGCGTCACAGCACGCATCCACCTGGAATGGTCCTCCCAGTGCTCGAGAGTACTTGCTCTGCAGCCTAGCGAACTCCGAGGAGATCAACTTCCAATCCTGCTTGTCCACCAGCGGTTCTCCAGGTCGGATCCTTGGGCTTGCTTGCTGCTGCTCTGCTGCTGTCGCTGGCGGTTGTGCTGCTGGTTGCTGCACTGCTGCTGATGGCTGCTGCTGCTCCGCTACTGGCTTCTGAGCTACTGTTGCAGGCGGTTGTGCTGGGGGTGTCTCTGACAGAACGGCTTCTGCATCCAAGGGAGACGCTGGGTCATCACCTGTTGCTGATTGCTCTGCTGCTGCCGCTCTAGTAGTTACGCCCGCAAGGGCAGAGACTGCCGCCATCGTGGCCACTGTGTCCATGGCGTCGCGCCACAGGTCGGGGGTCTCCGCCCACCACAGTCCATTAAGCTGCGTCAGCTTCCCAGTCACCACAGGAGGGTTCACTGGAGGGTACTCCTCGTCCTCCTCGTCTGCTGAACTGAACCCCGCGTCCAGCGGAGAGCTAGGGTCCTCCTTCCCCATCTTCTTCTCCTTTACCGCTGCGTTCACCTCAGCCTTAGCTTTGGTTACTTCTGCTGGGTTCCCCTTAGCTCCCGCTGCTCTTCGGCCCTCTTCCGCGGATACAGGCTGGTCGGTGCTCGGGTCCACATACCCCGCCTCCTTAAGCCCGTCTCGCGCTGTCGTCTGCACGTAGTCCGGTCGGCGAGAGGCCGCGTCCGGCACCACCAGCGTGCGCCCTGGCACATGCTCCATCGCATGCACGCCCACCTCCACCAGGTCCTCGTACCACCTAGCCTGGCGTCGGCTGAGCTCCCGTCCAGGTGCGAATAACCACTTTAGAGGAGCATGATCCCCCATTAACCTGAACTCCGTGAATATCAGGTAATGTCTCCAAGTCTGCGTAGTGCAGTGGTGGATGGCGGCTAGCTCACGCTCACCTGCGTGGTAGTTCTGCTCAGCAGACGAGAACTGCTTGCTCTCGAAGGCTATGGGTTGCAGGCCCTTGCCTAGATCCTGCATCAGCACGCCAGCCAGTGCCACCGCACTGGCGTCCGTCTGTACGACGAATGGACTGGTGCCGTTGTGGGCTGCCTTCTGATCTGGCAGGATCAACGTAGGGGCTGTGGTCAACGCGTGCTTCAACCGTTCGAATGCTCGTTCCTGCTCTGGGCCCCACTCCCAGGGCACTAAGCTCTTGGTCAGCTTGGTGAGCGGGTGCGCCAGGTCAGAGAATCCTTGGATGTACCGCCTGTAGAACCCAGCTAGTCCCAGGAACTGTCTCACGTGCTTGACCGTCTCCAGCTTGGGCCAATCCCGTACTGCGGCGATCTTGTCCTGCTGGGGTCGGCATCCTTCTCGATCAATTACATGCCCGAGGAACCGTACCGAGCGCTTGAAACACCGCAGTTTTGATTCCTTCAGCCGGACTTTGTTTTGACGGCAGACCTCCAGCACCTGCTTCAAATGATCGAGGTGTTCAGTTGGATTCTTACTGAAGATCATGATATCGTCCACGAACACCCTTACGAATGGGAGATGTCCTAGGTAGCTCTGCATCATACGCTGCCAGCAAGAAGGACTGTTTGACAACCCCATGGGCATAACCAGCCACTCATAAGCTCCGAACGGCGTGGTCATCGCTGTCTTCTCGATAGCGTCCTCCTCCATGGGCACCTGCCAGAATCCCCACAGAGCGTCCGCGGTGGAGAAGATAGTCGCTCCCTGAAGGTCATCGATGAGGGACTGCACGTCAGGGAGAGGGTAACGGTCCTTCACAGTGATCTCGTTGATCTGGCGATAGTCGATCACCAGTCGCAGCTCCTTGGGGTTGGAGGGCTTGGGCACCATCAGGACTGGACTGCCCCAAGGTGAAGACGAGGGACGGATGTATCCCTTTGCCAAGAGCTCGTCCAGTTGCAGTCGAAGTTGTCGTAACTCCTCCATGGACAACTTGTAGCACCTCTTGTGCCGTGCGCCATCACGGTACTCGGGGTCTACGCGCAGCGGCGATTTGTGGTCGCGGTCCACGACGCCCTTAGGGAGCTCCATGCCCACCACGTCCTGGTACCACTGCTTCAGCTTCACCAGCTCGTCCAGGATCCATTGTGGTACCTCTGCGTCCTCCTCATCCTGCTTAGCCTCCTTGGTCTCGCCTTCGTGCTGCTTGACCTTGCCATCCGCGCCGCTGCTCTGCTCTTCACTAGGTGTCGCTGCAGCAGCTGGTGCCTCTTTCCTGAAACAGCTATACCCATCTTTGCTTTGCCCTGCCTCAGCTGCTATAGGTGCTGCCAGTACTGGCTCGCTAACTCTGCGCGATCTCCTGTGGTTCACCCCTCTGCTCCTCCGTTGCTCCTGCTGCAGACGCAGAGCCTGCCCTGTTTTCCACAGACAGTATGCCTCCTCCTCCCACTCAGGTTCCAATTCCTCCGCGTGGTGCTGTGCAGCCTGCTCCCTGCGCTCTCGTGGAAGCATCTGGAATGCCTCCCATCTGGCCCTTGTGGGGTAAGGTCCCCAGTCTCGCACAGCGGGTTGCGCTGATGTGGGGCACGTCGCCGGTCGCAGAGCACACACCTGCTCCTGAGCCCAGTCCTCCTGCTCTGTTGCATCTTGTTCAGATTCAGACGAACTGCTGTCGGAGATTAGGGTGGCTATGCTTGCTACTGTGCTGTCGCTGTCGTAGCCTTCTTCGTCAGAGGTAACTTCCCCCCCCCTTTGCCTAGCGTTGTCACCCTCTGCTTCCGACGATGAGGATGAAGATGACTCTGATAGGGCTGCAGAGGCCTCTAAGGGAGAGTTGGGGTCGTCGGTGGCCTCCATTTTAAATGTGCCATCTGGAGCCAGATACATCAGGTACGCCTCCTCGCCGCTATTCTTCAAGGCTCGCAGGTCCTTCCTGGCTTGCTTAGTACTGATAAGCTGTGCCTCTACCAGTCCCATGGCCTGCCCAGACCCTGTAGATGACGACCCTGGATTGCATCCCGCAATGACTACCTTCTGTGACCCATGGCCAAACCGCACACTCCCATACTGTGCGTAGTCAAAGGTGATCCGCCGCTGAGCTCGTAACCAGTCACCCCCCAGCACCACGTCCACTCCCAAGGATAAGGGCATCACTCGCAGAGTTACCTGCTTGGCATAACTCCCCTTCCGCGTCTCCGCCGTGAGCTTGGGCCGAATGCAAGAGTTGGCGTCGTAGACTGTGCCATCTGCAACCTGCACCCGCATTGGTTTCTCATGGACTGATGGTTGAAGCTTGAGCTTCTTCACAGTCTCTAGGGATGTGAAGCTGGAGGAGGCCCCGGTATCGATGAGGACCTTCACTCTCACCTTGCCAATCCACGCCCAAAAGATCATGAGAGTGGGCCCGGACGCATCCATGGCAGCTAGCACATGTTCGTCCAGCCACTCTCCCCAACGCCCCGCTCCCGCGTCCACGCCTATGTCCGGCCTGATGCTGGCCAGTTTGTGCAAACCTGGCTCCACTTCCCGCGGGTTCAGTTCTTCGTCAGAGTTGTCGTCGGGTAGGTGGTAAGTGCCTGCCTCCGCTATCAGGGCAGTCCAGCGGGCAGACCTGGTGATGGAGTCTTCCGGCGCTGGATCATCTGGCCAGGGTGCTGGTCTGGCGGTCGCCGTCTCCATGCTCACCTTCATCATCTTCCTCAGGTGCTCTATGCGGCCCTTCACCTGTACCATGGCACTCCTGACTCTGTGCTGATGCACCTCTGCTTCCCGCCGCCTGCTCGTCAGTGTCCTGGCTGCCTCCCACGCTGCTGGTTTGTCACGTTGCACTCGCTGTTGTGCTCGCGACAGCGGCGGCGGCTTGGCACGGTCCAGTCGTCGTCGCAGCGCACGTCCAAAGAGCTGCCGGGGCGCTGCCTCCTCCCTGAACCTCACCCTTCTGGCACCTGATGGCTGCAAGGCGCGCTGGTACACACCTTTTGTGCACGGGTGTCCCTGACTTCCTTGCCCGAACAAAGGGAACCTAATTTGTACCTCTGTTGGGGTGGATGCCTGCGCTGGTGCCACTTCTGGCTCCATCTCGCTTGGAGCCACCACAGTAACCGGGTGAGTCCGCTTCAACCACCTCACAGCTCGCCTCAGCTTCTCGGTTGCCTTTTGGGCTGGTCCCGGGCCATACCTCATCCGGTGGTCTTCTCTGAAATGGGTGTTCCACCGGTAGGGCTGGCTGTGTCGCCCCCTCACAGACCTCTCCTCCAGAGGCCTGGTCCCGCTCCTGTCGGCCTCAGCAAGGGGCGGAGTACTCCCCCTGCTGGCTCCGGGACCTATGCCTTGCGACCGGGAGAGGAACTGGCCCCCGCGGCCTCTCCCTCGCCAAAATCTGAGCCCCTCTCCTGCGCGATGACTGCGAACGTTTCCTCCATAAGTTCCTGGCTTGCGCCAGAGTTCTCCAGGGTCTCGAACGCCTCATCCCAGATGCACTTTACCCATGCAGCTTTCTTCTGCTGGTCGTGCTGCTGCGGGCAGTCCCTCGCCAAGTGCTCCTTAGATTTGCATTTCCTGCAACCAGTGTACGTAGACGATCCAGGCAGCTGCCTGCCCTCCACTTCTGCCGGCGCTGTCGGTAGCGCATAGCACTGCTCCACGTGTTCATCGAGGCACTCAACCAGCGCAGCCACTGGAAAGGGAGACTGGTCCCTGGCTGCCTTCAGTCCCACC
>LGRX02004535.1:0-85815 GCA_001247695.2 Cymbomonas tetramitiformis | reverse complement strand
CCTCTATTATAATACAAGCTGCAGATACAAGCTGGTAGTCCTCCCCCCGGCCCCCGACTTCATTTCCAAACTCGAGTCCAAGTCGATAGGGGGGGGGCTCGTAGAGGAGGTGGGCGAGATTTTAAAAAAAAAAACTCGTCTTATTGTTATAAGTAAAATCAAAATTATAATCCGTCACAGCAGTCTGCTTCGTACTTGCTAGCTATTGCAAGGAAACTCCACGACAACTGCATCAATCGAATTTCGGAGTGAATGCGCATCAAAGCACGGTAGAGGCTATAAATTGACTTCTGAACTGGTCTGACAAGTATTGGCGTAACATCGATTTTCCTGCGAATCCTGCGATATCTCGTGCGAATAAACACTGAGGCAGCGACTACGCCAGGCGTGCACGATTGTCAAAACTGACCACGACGTCAGGCTCGGACTAGCTTTTGACAATCGTATACGATTGTCAAAGCTTACGACTACGAAAGGGGGGCGGACCTAGCGCCCAAGCTTCACAATCGTATACGATTGTCACGCGTGAGTCAGGGGGCCGGACCTAGTAGCGCCCAAGCTTCACAATCGTATACGATTGTCACGCGTGAGTTAGGGGACCGGTCAAAGCTTGCGACTACGGCAGGCTCGGACTCAGCTTTGACAATCGTATACGATTGTCAAAGCTTGCGACTACGGCAGGCTCGGACTCAGCTTTGACAATCGTATACCATTGTCAAAGCTTGCGACTACGGCAGGCTCGGACTCAGCTTTGACAATCGTATACGATTGTCAAAGCTTGCGACTACGGCAGGCTCGGACTCAGCTTTGACAATCGTATACGATTGTCAAAGCTTGCGACTACGGCAGGCTCGGACTCAGCTTTGACAATCGTATACGATTGTCAAAGCTTGCGACTACAGCAGGCTCGGACTCAGCTGTGACAATCGTATATGATTGTCAAAGCTTGCGACTACGGCAGGCTCGGACTCAGCTTTGACAATCGTATACGATTGTCAAAGCTTGCGACTACGGCAGGCTCGGACTCCGAAGCTTTGACAATCGTATACGATTGTCAAAGCTGGCGACGTTTTTTTAAGTCTAATTCTTGAGTCTGTAGAAAAGCTGGGTTTGACAATCGTATACGATTGTCAAAGCTGGCGACGTTTTTTTAAGTCTAATTCTTGAGTCTGTATAGAAAAGCTGGGTTTGACAATCGTATACGATTGTCAAAGCTGGCGACGTTTTTTTATTTTTAATTCTTGTCTGTATAAAAGCTGGGTTTGACAATCGTACACGATTGTCAAAGCTGGCGACGTTTTTTTTTTTTTGTGTCTAATTCTTTCAGAGTCTGTAGAATTAAGCTGGTTTTGGCAATTGGTTGCGAATTTCAAAGTTGACTAAACTTCACTATATTATGTGCGGAATGCAATCTTCATGCATACATTCTTCGAAAAATTTAGCACGGTTTTGCCCCATTCTTTTTATTTTTTAGGTTATTCATGCATACATTCTTCGAAAAATTTAGCACCGGTTTGCCCCATTCTTTTTTATTTTTAGGTTATTCATGCATACATTCTTCGAAAGATTTAGCATTTCAGTTTGCCCCATTCTTTTTTATTTTTAGGTTATTCATGCATACATTCTTCCGAAAAATTTAGCACCGGTTTGCCCCATTCTTTTTTTTTTTTAGGTTATTCATGCATACATTCTTCGAAAAATATAGCACCGGTTTGCCCAGCATTCATTTTGTTTTTTGGGTTATTGCTGCAAACATTCTTCGAAAAATTTAGCACCGGTTTGCCCCATTCATTTTGTTTTTTGAGTTATTCATGCATACATTCCTCGAAAACTTTAGCACCGTTTGGGGGGGGGGGTATTCATGGTTGCAGGCTTTTTGGGGGTCTAACGTCTAAGTCCTTTAGAGTCTGCGGAAAAGCTGGTTTTGACAATCAGATTGATATTCAGATTTTTTACATCTGTCATTTTGCTCTACGTTAGATTTCCATTTTTCAAATTTTGCTAGTTTTGCTCTACGCTAGATTTCAGATTTCCTTTTTTGGAATGCTTGATTTCAGAGTTTTTACATCTGTCATTTTGCTCTACGTTAGATTTCCATTTTTCAAATTTTGCTAGTTTTGCTCTACGCTAGATTTCAGATTTCCTTTTTTGGAATGCTTGATTTCAGAGTTTTTACATCTGTCATTTTGCTCTACGTTAGTTTTCAATAAGGGGCGTAACTAGTTGGGCCCGTTAACTAGTTAGACCCAGTTACAACCAGTTATTGTTACTAGCTAGTTAATCAATTTCATTTTATTAACTAACTGACCCTAGCTAGTTAATCAATTCGCACTAACCGTTTGTAGCTAGTTAATCAATTCTATTAATCGAATCAACTACTTAGTGGTAGTGACGAGCTGACCCCCCCGCACAATTTATTAATTACCAGTTAATCACCCATGTTAATCACTCATGTTGTCGGTGTAAGTTTTTTACTAACAACAAAACAATTACAAATAAATTCGTTTGGGAAACAGTTTTGACAATCGTACACGATTGTCAGACCTGTGTATCGCGTGTTCATTAATAATTTCTATATAGCCCGTATAGACCGGACTAGGAAAGAATGGGAAATGATCCTCCTAAAGGCCTCAAGCGATTTAAATATTGCCCAGGAGGGCATGGGCGGATGCAAAAAATCACAGGGCTACTGCCTGACCCACGTTTGA
The DNA here is from genome assembly GCA_001247695.2 of Cymbomonas tetramitiformis. NCBI lineage: Eukaryota > Viridiplantae > Chlorophyta > Pyramimonadophyceae > Pyramimonadales > Pyramimonadaceae > Cymbomonas > Cymbomonas tetramitiformis. Next base: position 83,107 of record LGRX02004535.1, on the reverse strand, counting down.
CAATCGTATACGATTGTCAAGCTCTGTCGTTGGGTTCGTCTCTCTGACGCACGTTTGACACTCGCATACGACTGGGTTATACCCCCTGAGTCCCTGGTTAGGGGGGGAGGGGGGAGTCAGTGTATATTCCTTAAGTATGAAGAAAAAATTTAAATTTTCTTAAGTATGTGAAAACGCAGGCGTCGACGCGGGCCGACGCGTTACCCTCCTTAAGTATGGGCTTAAGTATGGGAGCCCTATTTTGCGAAATCTTAGAATGTTAAGAATGTTTGGTCCGGTCCGTCCAGTCCGTCCGGACTGGACGGACTGGACGGACTGGACGGACCGACTGGACCGATATGAATCCCCGCTTGGACCTCACCCGCAGCAGACTGGAGCAGGTCGATCTGCGAGTGTATATCCCGTGCCAGCACTCCTGCTACGACAACTTTTCCGACATTTACGCCTCCGCGACACTGAAGACCCGCTTTAGATTCCAAGTGGCACCCTTCTTCTTGAAAGTGGTGCCCTGGTAGCGGCAGGCAAACTATGCTCGAAGAGGGACCAGAGAACCTAAGAACTGGAAACAGCAAGGAACCAGAAAACCTAAGAACTGGAACTTAGATGGGTACCTTAGCGGAGTGATCCCAGGAGGTAGACCACTCCTAAGGGGGGGAGAGTTGTGCCCGGAGGCACAGCGTGAGCCGATATGCCTATGCGTCCGTATGTGTGTCATCGGGGGTAATCTGGGATTGGCACGATGACAGTGAAATTGGGCTTGAAATCACGATGAGAATGAATACCAGATGTCCGGGGTATGACAGTATGACACTATGACACTATGACAGTATGACAGTATGACACTATAGTAGTATGACAGTACTGTGGGGGGTGTCATCGTGGAACTCAGTCAGACCCTCGAAGAATGGTCAGATTCGCATCGGGGTTGAAAAGACAATGAAATCGAATATCAGATATTAAGGTTATGACAGTATGACAGTATGACGCTATGACAGTATGACAGTATGACAGTACAGTAGTATGACAGTACTGTGGGGCAGTCATCGTGTCAGCCTGTCGGCATAACATCTGAATCGAGAATGACGAATCGGAATTAGAAATGAGATCGGATCGGGAACTGAACGTTGAGCCGAAGTGTGACATCGGCTCTCGAGTGGTTGACCCTGCAACCTGAGTGACGAGTGAATAAGTAGAGCACTTGAGAAGTGTTTAGCCTTCAGAACTCGGAACCGAATTATCGTTTGTACCTCAATCTGGCCCTGATCCAGTATATTATAAAAATCCGAATTGTGTACCTTTGCACGTTCAATCAAAAACATATCTCCGAGCATCTGTCGTCGTGCCCCTGGCACATTATGGACAATGAAGCGGAAGGTTATGAAAACTATGTAAAAGAATTGGAAATTTACAAGCAAGTTATGAAAATGATACATAGCGATTCGGTAAGTATACTCGATATCCCACCAGAATACTTGTTAAAATTTGCTTCAAACAATTATCAACCACCGACATATAAGTATCATCATCAACCGAGAATCATAGCATTCGTTGATGATGCGCAAAGCACTCGGTTGTTTGGTAACCGAAAATTTATAAATATGTGTGTACGGCATAGACATTGCGGAATGTTCTCAAAAAATATGGGAGGTGCTCTAGGCTTGAGTTTGTTGATTCGCGTCCAAAACATTTCAAGCGCCCAATTTGGTTTACCTCGTGCCGTAAGAAACAATGCAACGGCATTATGTTTGTTCAAAATATATGATGAGAAAGAGATGGAAAACGTTTTCAAATCGGTCTCGGGAGAGATACCTCTTGGAGAATTTATGGAAGTATATGATTATGCTACCAAAGAAAAATATTGTTTTTTGCTTATAGACTTGAACCCCAAAGATTCAAATAAGAAGTATCGGAAATGCTTTAATGAGCTAATAGTACCGAATGCCAATTTAAAAATGGAAAGTTAATAGTAAATACATATGAAAACTCCTTGTGAAAGATGTACGGCTATGACCAAATCCGGGCATCGATGTAAGAATATGACTTGCAAATGGAGTCCATTATGTTATGTACACAAGCAAGTTGTAGTCGGCGATAGCCAAATACCTAACTCGGGTCAAGGTGTATATGCTAAAGACGATTTGAAGAAGAACACCGTGGTTGGAAAATATACCATTGGAACCGGCAAAATGACGTTACAACAAATGAACGCCAAATTTCCGAGTGTGAAGGATAGGACTCATATTTGGAGCAACAATCCAAATGCATATTTTGATGCCGCAAAACCCAATTCGGTCGCGGGCAAATACAATAGTTGTACGCCTCTAGATGCTAGAAAAATGGGATGTAAGAATAATGCAAGAATCAACAATGTAGGGAACATAGTATTAAATCGAAATGTAAAACAAGACCGCGAGATATATGTTTCTTATGGAAGGGAATATTGGAGAAATAGAAAATAAAATTTCAAGAGAGGAAATTTAAGTCTCTAGGTAATTTCATTTTATAACAAAACCACGCCGTTTCAAAAGTTACATTTTCCCGGGAAAGTTCGTTTGTAAAATTGAATTCGTTTCCTAGGTATTATTAATTGGATGTCATTTGCAAATAATTCGCGCAAATAGTTTGTGTTGAGCATCGATATCGGACACAACAACATAAACGGTTTACCAATTTTCTTTACGAATGCGTCAATACTTCTTTTTTTTGGGAATATGGGATGTTTGACAATATGAAATCACAATCTAATGTTTCACTATCTATGAAAAAATCTAGAGTTGGTTTGTGTATAACCTTTTGGCAACCAATCTCTTGTAGGTATTCGCCCGCAATTCCATCACAATAAAACGGTTCATATAAGATTTTTTCTTTCGGAATAAATTGCTTGATATTTTCAAAAGCGGACTTAGGAGTAGCATAGTCGTCATATTTTGTAAAAGTCTTGGTGTGAAATGACGCCATATTTATCGAACTATTATATTAACAATTATTATATAAAAGAAATGTCTTTACGCATAAAAGGATTCCAAAATCAAATGAAAATTCGCTCCGGTCTCCAAGCTCCACAATATGTCATCAATGAACCGATTGTAGGTGGTAATAATTTAAATGAATTTTCAAAATTCCGAGGTAACAATGGACCTATGAATCCTATGTTAATGAACACTCACCGCCCCGCATCCTCGATGATAGAACCGTGCCGCTCCGTAAGTCGATATTTTGAAAGAAGTTCGCGAGGTTCATATCCGGATGGAGTAGGCTATAAGAGTTATCTTGTGACAAATTAACCGCCAATTAACGCGGAAACGGGTTGTGTTCTATAGACCTCGTTATCATCCACAAATTAAACATTTAAAGTATCCCAACCAATCTAGTATAGGTGGTATATATATGCCACAAAACAAAAGTGAAAGCAAGTAAATTTATTTTGGCTTATTTTCTTTTTGTTTATATTAAATGCCAAAGAAAGGTGAACCGTTGTCCGATGACCACAAACAAGTTCTTGCCAAGGCTCGAGAGAAGGCGTTAGCGATTCGACGTGAAAAAACTAAACAAAAAGCCGACATCAAATTAGCAAATGAAATAGAAAAGAGGGAAATGCACGAAAAAGCTAAAAAAGTGATATCAAAGGCGGTGACCAAGGATGATTCCGAACCCGAATGTGATACTAACGATTCAATAGATGAGGAACAATTAAAAGAGCATCAAACGGACGAGGTGACAATTCTTAAAAAATCTATCAAAAAAATTAAGCCCAAGAAAAAAGTTTTTTATGTACAAGAGTCAAGTGGCGAATCGAGTGAGGAGGAAGAAATTGTTGTAAAGAACAAAAAAAAGAGTAAAAAAGTATCTAAAAGCGAAATCGACGAATCGCCATCCGTGGAGTTAAGTGAACGTGACAAATTATATATGTTAACAAAGAAGTCTTTGCTAGGTTTTAATTGTCAATAACAAATTATAAAGACTTCAATATATTGCTTAATATTTTCATCGTTCCTTTAATGCTCAAATTGCTGTCTTCGCAATTTCTTCTCATATTCCACCATAAATATATATCGAATATCATTGCCTTTATTGATATTAATTTGTATATTTTTCTTCTTAATATTCGAAGACATTACAATGTCATTACAACAATAAAAATCATATAAATGAGGACGATTTTTGGTGTATAAAACATCATACCATTTTTTATTGATAAATGTGTATTCTTGGCAAGCACGTGCTTTTAATTCTTTCAAGACAATATTTGAAAAATAGGATTTCCAAACGATTACTTGAATGTCGTGGGGAGCGTCGTACAACAAATTCGAAGTAGAAGCTATATCAAAAGCGAGATTGTTAGTATTCGGTGTATATAGTGAATACTTGTTATGTTGTTAATGCTTCAAGTATACTCTAGTATAGTTATGTCTTAAAGTTATATATATATATATATAATGTATAAAAGGTACGGGGTAGTAGGGTAATGGGTTGTTTAGAAAAGTATATCAAAGGAAGAAAAGTATTTTTGTAAAAAAAACTTATAGCATTTTAATTTTTTTTTAGAAATGCCCATTACCCGCAACCCGATACCTTTTATGGCATTAAATCGAGTATAAGATTATAGGGAATGCGATACGCACTTTCTACACATTTAACGCCGTAACCAATATTTGCATTTGAGCTACGCGTCCGTTGTGCGGTTTCAATGTGCTTCCCATAATTCATTTTAGTATCACAATAAGATGTTTTTTTGGAACACATTTTCAACTCAAGGTTTTGTTTATTTGTCCAAATATTTGTGGTTTTACGATAACCAAACCCGTATTTGCAATATGAACACGTATGCTTGTATTGTGTTAATGATTGCATAAAATCTCTATGTTGCGACAAGCCACCGTCCGATGGGTTTTCAATATACCAATAGTTGGGTTGGAGATATTCTATAATTGTCAATGTTCGTTTTACCATCGCATCAGCCAAATTTAGATTTCGGACACCTTTTCTATGTGCTTTTGAATAACTTGTGCACGGTGGGCTTGCCCATGTTATATCAAAATGTTTTGGTTTGTAGATTGTGTAATCCCAATCTAGGATGTTAGTTGTAATCGTAGCGTTAAAACTTTTAAGAATGTCAAGAGACACAACTTCACAATCGGAATATTTTGTACATAACGCATTTGATACCGAGCACGTGCCACAAAATAACTCTAAAAGTCTCATACATTATAAGAAAACACATTTTCTTACGTTTTTTTTTACTTAAAGAAAATAGTCGTAGATAGTATTAGATAAGCGAAGATGAGCACACAAATTTCGGGAAAAGAATACCGTTTGAAAAACGACTATCCGGAACCATATTTAACAAGATAAATCCGAGAAAAATTATATGCAATTGACGAAAAAAAACGAGCTCAAATGCGAAAATATTATAATAAAACCAAGACTCAACAAAATATGGAAAAAATCATATTAAGAGCTAAAAATAATCCTAATTGTTGACCACAAGAAGATACTCTAGAAAAGTATGATTGGTCACGAGAACAAAAAGCCTTTTTATCGAGGTGTGCGGAGGAACGAAAACTGAAATTTGCCGTACCAAAACCACGACCAATACGAGCTCAAACGACAACTCAAACATCTAATACGACAACTACACAAACCGCCTCCACTACTACACCTTCCAACACACTACCACCGTCGGGTCAAAAAGATGTACGATCAAGAGATGAAATTTTCGAAATTTTAGATTCGGATGAGGGCATTGCCGAAGCTACCAAAAAGCAATGGAAAAATGTTGTCAACAATTTTGTCAAGGTGTTTAGTTTACAAGCAACCAAATGGACGGAGTTGTATACAAAGTATACTAATGAAGAAATAGTTGAAATATTAAATACGGCATATGAAAATGAAACGACAAGAATTAAACAAGTTCAATTAACTCCCAAGTTGTATAATACCAAGAACGAGGATTTAATGAAAATCATTGGAATCGAACGTTACAAATTTTTTGATTTACAAGCTAAAATATTACAACGAAGCATACAAGCAAGCAAGATTAGTAGAAAAATAAGTGATACCACCGATTATGTCGACGACTTTATTAATGTTTTCAAAAAAGAATTAGAATTAAGAAAGTCAAAACCGAGTTCAATGGACCATTTAATAGCTATGCTTTATAGCATCGGGATGTATTCAAAACAAGATTTGAGTAAAGTGGTGGATATATAGTTCGGCGGTAATATATATCTAACTGGTGAGACAAACCCTGAGTTAAGGGTTACGGAATCAGAACGGTAAAAGTGTGATTGATAAAAGAGAGGCATACATAAATACCTAACGGGTGTTTCCCGTCTACTGGTGACGGTCACCCAGCCTACCATAGGAAGTGATATGTGACAGTTTTGAGTGTCACAGTGTCAAATCCAGCATAAAGAGTCCTTAAGCTTTACTCCACGAATAGATTATGACAATGTAAAACTGGTCAAAAGTGATAATCAAATGACCGATGAAAATGCAAACTACTACAATTTTAACAATGGACATATGCGAATTCACGATTTAAAAACGGGTAATAGTTTCAAAATTGATTACATTATAAATCCATTAGTGCAAAAGTATATCAATGATTCGATAAAGGATAAAAACAATCCACGAGAACATCTTCTAGAGACAAACACAAAACCACCAAGACCATTTACATCATCGGCTTTGGGCAAAAAAATGACCTCAATTCTTGGAATCGGAAATCAAATCTTCCGAAAAATGACCGAAAACATTTATTCAAAAATATTCAAGGTAGATATCGTAAAATTATCGGAAGTCGCAGCCCACGAACCAAACACGGCTTATACTCAATATTTGAATAGTTTAGAATATACCGAAGATGAAAGAGAGGCGGCGCTCAAAAAAATTCAAGCTCAATTAGACAAAAATGCGGCATAAAACCTAGTTAAAAATGGGGGGGAAATAGATTACAAAAATCATAAAAATGAAAAATATGCAAAATGTTTTGACCTCGTTAAAGATATGAGAGAATATGAGAGAATATGAGAGAATATGAGAGAATATGAGGGAGTGTGAGGGAATGTGAGAGATTAACATAAAATTACTTAACTTTATATATAAAAGGTAATGAGTACGTAGTAATGGGTTGTTTATAAAAGTATATCAAAGGAAGAAAAGTATTTTTGTATAATAAGTTTTATGATTTAGAAAATGTTTTTTCAAATGCCCATTACTAGCTACCCAATACCCTATTCGTTTATTAAATACGCATTTTTACCGAGATGACCGAGACGATGCTATTTCCGCGATTTATGACGTAATTCTCACTTAATTCCTCGAAACCCAAACCCCAAACCCTTAACCTGCTGAAATTTTGGGGGGTCAACGCAGGGGACCCCCCATCGTCGATTAAATCGGCAAATTTTGATTTTTGTGACCCCTAGACACCCCCACATATGAGGGAATATGAGGGAATGTGAGAGATTAACATAAAATTACTTAACTGTTTATATATATATTTATTTATATAAAAAGTAAGGGGTAGTAGGGTGATGGGTTGTTTATAAATATCAAAGGATATATATCAAAGGAAGAAAAGTATTTTTGTATAATAAGTTTTATGATTTAAAAAATGTTTTTTTAAATGCCCATTACGACTCGCTACCCGGTACCCTATTTTATTAAATACGCATTTGAACTAAATTACGATTTCTGACGTAATTCTCACGTAATTTCTCGAACCTAAACCCTAAACCCAGAACCTAACCCCTAAACCTACTGAAATTTGGGGGGGTCGACGAAGGGGACCCCCACCGGCGATGAAATCGGCAAAATTTAATTTTTGTGACCCCTAGACACCCCCCACAGACCCCCCGATGACAGGGTTGTCAAATTTCAAATCGGATAGCCAAAGTTAGTCAATGATAGCCAATGATAGCCAAACTATAGAGTACAGTCACAAGATACCGACACCGATTATAACAGGAAACACTCCGACTGTGACGCTAATCCATTAGGATTAGCCCTCAAGGAGAACTCGAACTGCCGAACTGTTTGTATGCTTTTCCCGTTGGTGTTTGAGATGTTGGGTGGGGGCTAGAACCACTGTGGAGGAAATCTTAACCGGCTTCCGAGAAGGCGCCTAAAGTTGCATCTTGCCGCGCCTTGGAGACGCATCCGCTTCGTGTGCGAGTGTTCTGCGTTTGGACTGAGCGAATAGAGTCTCGCTACTCAAGTTCAACGAAAGCTTTTCTGCCGTACCTATCTCAGTGATTTAGGATAAGTTACACTTTACAGGGGAACTAAGGTGGTGAAAAAGAGCATCGGCAGCGGCAACTTGTGAGCAGTAGTCCGAAATCGAAGTTCCGTAGAACAACAACTCAACTGTTGCCGACCGTAGCCTCCCTGCGCGACTCGCCTAGTCGAAGAAATGAGTGCCTTTAGAACTCTTCGATTTTCTACGGTATCTCCAGATGGTTTAAATTCGCCTTGTGAGCGTTTCCGGCGGCAGGCCCGTCAGCTGCAAGGCCAATGCAATATTACACAGCTTCCGAGGGCGACAGCGAAAGCATGCTCTGCAAGGGCTGTGCGACCCAATAAGCCCCTTCGTCGGAGATCGAACTCGAAAGGCCATTTTGAAGTTAATTTGGTGAGCAGCGCTCCTCGCTCACTTTGGAGTGTCCGTCGATTGGAGCGCTCTGCAAGTTCGTTCTTCCAGCATTTGTACACTTGTTGTCGCTTAGAGAAACGTGCTTGGAAATCCAAAACTGCGCGGAGTCGAACAAGAACGCGCGTCCACCGCGGTCGCCTTGCGCGTAAAATCACAAGCAAGGTTACACAGATTACAGAGTTTCCTGGACTACCTCCGGCTTTTCACCACTGAATTCGTATCACGTTGCGCTGCACGAACCAAGAGTTGTGCTTGCTGATGCTGCCCCAGGCAACGTGCATGTGAAAGCGTTCTTGGTTCGGTAGTCGATCACCTCAGCGTGTGCAAGCGAGTATGCCTGTGCTCGCACGGTATGGTGAATTATGTTAGAAGTGAGTATTGTGTTCACATCCGGGCCGCCACTTTGCCGGCCGATCTCGCTCTTTGAACTCAGCCAGCGATCGTAAACTCGGGCCCCTGAGGCTGTTGAAATATGTTATCGCAAGGCGCAGGCGAAGGGTGTGACGAGACCAGTTTTGGCACCCAGCCGGGCTGAGTCAACGGAGCCCCGAAGTCTCGCCGTCACGTCTGAACAGCAGCGGCAAGACGCGCAAGAAGGTCCGGTGGTGCCAGCACCCGGTCTGGCCCCGTCTGTTCATGAGAAGCACTGGTGTGCTGTGTGCCAGTGCGGTTTCCGCAAGGAGAAGAATCTGAGGCAGCATCTGGCCGGCAAGCGCCACGCGGGAAACGCGGTGGCTGCGCGGCAGGTTGTCGCGGTATTCCGGGAGCGCGCCCCGGAGTGGGCCGCCGAACTGTCAGAGCAGCGCGTGACACACGAAGAGCGTGAGCAAGAGCTGGAGGCCGTGGTGGGGCGGGCATGGAACATGAACGAGCTGGCACACTTCCCTATGCACGGGAGAGGCAAGCGCCGCTTTCGGCAAGGCCAGGAGGCGCTCGCGGCGGGCGAGACAACGTACGCCCGCCAGGCACAGTCCGCTTCCATCCTCTCGCCTTCCGCCACTGTCGCAGACCTATCTGCATACCAAAAGGTGAGCTGATTGCCACGTCCTCTCTTCGGGCATCATCTCGCCAGAACCTTTCCCCACAGTGTGCCCTTACCATCGTGAGCAGGCATCTCACGTGATGACAAGGCAGTCACTCGTTCTTCCTGTCGCCTCTTCTGCCTCAATTCTACCCTGCGGCCACCGTGGGCACGTCGCATTTTGTCCTTTTGTCAGCTCTACGCTCTCCAGTCGGAGCACAGGCTGAAGGTTGATCGAACAACCCACCGCGAAGAGTCTTCACAGCCGATGATGTCTTCACAGCAGCTTTGCGATTAATGGCGGCGGGCGCACGCAGGCAAGGCTTTGGCGCTACTGCCACGGCGCCATGTCGAAGTCTCCCGAGCTCGCGGACGTGCTATTCGGGGTGGCGGGAACTCATCCGCACCTCGTGCGCGTGAAAGAAGTCTTCGAGAGCGTGGAGGCATTTCTCGCGCTCGAGAACTTCCTCGTGGCCTGCGCCAAGCATCGCACCGTCCACCGCATCGTGGACCTTGCGTGCGGCCACGGCCTCGTGGGGCTCCTCCTTGCGTACCGGTTCCCACAACGGCAGGTGGTCTGCGTCGACATCGAGCGCCGGGCGGCCTTTCAGGTCCGCGAGCTCGACCTCCATGAAGCCGGATTAGGCGTCCGAGGTCTGGCGTGAAATTCGAGATGACTTGCGGGTTATCAACCACCCCGGTATCTCGATGCCCATTTGTCGCATTTGTGAGACCTCATGAGGATGCAGATTCTCGATGGTATTCGTCTGCATCACAGCATTCTCATAGATGCACTTGGAATGTCTCTCTACTCTGCTTGCCCTCGCCGCGATCGCTGCCCTCGTCTTGAATGTACCCCGTTCTATCGACTCGAAGCGCAGACATCCTGCTCTGAGGTGCCTTCTCGTGGGGGTGGGTGGCGGGACCTACGAAAGGCGTTTATGGACGCTTTTGACCGCTGGGGCCACAAGCATGGTAAGGCGAGCACGCCCGTGATGGAGAATGTCACCTTCCTCGCCGCAGACAACGCGGAGGCAGCGAACTACATTGACGCACAGACATGTGTGACCGTGGTGCACGGTTGTAACGAGGTTTGTGGACCCCTTGCATAAAGTTTGGGCTTCCCAACATGTCGTCCTTCCGAGGCATGCTTGCCCCTCGACGCTGCAATGCAAAACAGGTTTAGTTTGTGCCACATACTGTTATGTCATCCTCTCAAGACGAGCGTCCGCTGCTGCGGCGACTCTCACCCTGAGTGCATCGAGCAAACAAAGCTGTAGGCTATTTTCGAAGCCGTGAGGTGCCTCACACTATCGCGTCATTCATCATTGCTTCCAGCCTTCCAGGCCAGGGCTACACACAGTACTGCAAAAAATGTTTCGAGTTCAGTGATGATTTAGAAAGGATCGACTGTCAGCACTTGGAGACAAACAGGGTGCACATGGGGTTAAATTCCCGGCAAGATAGAAGATAAGATTCCCTGATAGCATAGAGAGCACGTTCTACGATTTGTGTATTGTGGGTTGTTGATACGAATAGTTATATGGAGCTGAGGTTATGCTGTTTAACGACTCTGTGGTGTGAGAGGTGAACTATGATGTCGTGAATCAGAGCAGTGCAGCGCAGTGAAGCACTCGAGGGCACTGGAAGAGCAAATAGGGATGGGGCGGCACATGCTTCATTCCGCATTGCAGAGCGTTTTGAGCTATGCGCGAGATTCGGCTTTCCAATTAAAATGGGATCATATTTATGCGATAGGTGAATCGAGACTGCATCGAGATGGCGAAGGCGAACGATGCTTTATGGGCAGCCATGCCGTGTTGCGTGCCGTCGGACTTATACCTTCCAGGATGCAGTATAAGGCTGATGGACGGCCTCAATGCAGACACAAGGTATAGCGCCTTGTGTGGAAGCATGGCACATATGTACCGAGCTCAGTGGCTCATTCAAATCGATCGTCGCATTACAAACCGGAACATTCTCATTGCTGGAGGTTGCGAGAAAGATGCCGAAGGCTCACCTGTCACAAAGTTAATCGGATACGGCAGGAAGAAACTGGTGCAAGTATGAAAGTGGCTTGAAACAGGGCAGTTCTTGGGACTTGATCTTGGAAGAGTCAAGTGATGAGCAGTCTCCGAAGATTTTGTGAACAAGTGCTTTCTTACATATACAACATCTATTGTATATTAGTATGTTTATGTCATATCATGCACATTTACTACGTGTACATATTTGATCCAAATTGCCTGGACAAGCTGCGCCAAGGGAGGATTCTATCGATTTGTACTGTGTGATTGAAGCAGAGTTAAGTCGCATGGTTCTGTGGCAATTTAATAGCAACGAGACGTGGTAGGTTTGTCCTCAGGTAGCAATCAGATTCCTAGCTCACCAATCCACAGCTTTCCACCCACCGGGAGTACGAGCCCTTAGATGCAGAGTGGCCTATTGGATGCCAGGAAAATATCCCTGACCTTCCCCATTGCCTACTGCACAGCCAGCAGTGCGGTACTTACGGGAAGGGAAGGTGCTTGCATAACCCAGCATGATCGTTGGCAACCAACCCCCTCCTCAAAGAGCAGTTAATATTTTGGTACCAAAGCGCGCGCACACACACACACACACACACACAGGCTTGGGTGGCTCAGCGAGGCTTAGGGGGTCCCATTCTTCACTAGTGAGCTCCGGAGAATCTGGATGAGTGTCCCGAAGTGCGTGCTGAATCCTTTGATCCCCGGCGAGGGTACATAGTGCAGTCTCCTGTGGCTACGGGTTGCCAAAGGATTCGCAAGGATAAGCATACCCACACACACATACTTCGGGTACGCACACGAATGCATAGGTTAGCTATGATGTAAGAAAACTATGGCATCATCATACCTACAAGTTCGTGCCACTTGTATGTACTGCCAAATTTTAGAAAATGAAATTGTCAGGGATACACCAACTTGGCTGCATGTAATATGTCTGTGACGTCGAGGTGTAGAAATGCAGTTAACTGGCTTCGAATTGTGTCTCACATATCGAAACAACATTTATAAAAAATGATACACTTTGTGTGTTCTTATGAAAACTCTCAATTAAATCTATCTATTGATTGTTTGTCTCCTCATATATGCATGACGATAAATAGTCTACCAATCGGGTTGGAGTGATGAATGTTGCATGGTCTGAATATGTATGATCGAACACTCATTCGCCTGCCTGAAAAGCGTGACCTTGTTTTGATACGTTTGGAATTACATCTGTATTGATGCAGCGCATCAAAAGTCGTACTTCATCGACTTTCCTCTTGGCTCCGCTTTGTCATCAACAACTTCAAAAGTCATGCCCGTCTTATTCAAGTTGTCAACCAATATTTGGCCTCCTGCCACTGCCGGTGTAAGCACGCCACCCTGTCCCATGGCAACGATTTCCTTACTTTCTGCTCGGACATGCATTACACAAGCGTAGATTGATCGGCGCTTTACAGGTGCACTCAAGACATATGGAATCCACGCGACCCGCGGGACGTTTTCTGCCGGTTTGCAGGGGGGGCGTGGGGAGTTTTAGTCGGAAGCATCAGTCAGGTAAGGGGGAGAGAGCCAGGGAAGAGACCGGTGAGAGGGGAGGGGCGAGGGGGTGAATGCGGGAAGAATGGAAATGAGCAAAAGAGAGCATACTCGTATTATCGTGTGACTGTCACGGGGAGTGGATGTGAGAGGCATTCATGGGCAGGGCGGGGTAATGTTAAGAAACTACAATCGCGCACCTCATAACAAATGCGATGCAGTATGGATGGATGGATCATGTACTAATCACTGCCAAACATGTGAGACTGCGTAACGTGCACAATAATCTAAGCTAGGGCTGAACCCGGGTTTTGGGATGGGTGTTCTTATCGCTGGCATGCCCCCTGGTGGCTTCACATTCGAGTGGAACTTGTCGGTTGATGAATGCAAGCTAATGTATACACAATGGAGGATACTTGGATGATGGATATAATGGATGGTGGAGGATGCATGCAATCACTAACCAGACGCACGGGCACACTTGTACTTGATACCTTGGGCATGGACACACTCAATTTTACTTGCAGGGGAGGGCTTGGGGACAACCGTTGTTTGGATTACGGGTGAGGAGAGGGATATGCACCGGTCCCAGGCCGGGATCAGTGCATGGGGGTACGAATGAGAGCGAAGAGCTGGGGCACTCAGGAGCAGGGCTGGCTGTGAGTGTATCTCATCAGCATCATCCAAATGGATGCGAGTAGCATTCATGAACAAGGCGCGGCCGTGAGTACCTAGCTCATCCTTCTCCCGTTTAGGCTGCCCTTATGCTAGACTTACGAAAAATACGTTGATTACGCTCGAGGAAACTGGTGGGTCCAATAATATACACCTTAGGTCTATAGTGGGTACGTTCCGAACTGACAAAATACCGAAGATTAATAAAATAGTTATGTGAATCAATGTCATGTCATGTCATCACAGTCTATCCTACCTCGGGCTGTTTTGTAACCGGCGCGTCAGCGCACGGTGATCTGTACCGTCGCGTCAGCGCCCGGCGAAGCGAACGGTGAGGATGTCTACGATTATCGTCTGTCATCAACGCAGTCGATCGTCTTTTCAATCACGAGTCACATTATAAGATCACTAGCCAATCGGAAACATAAAAAACAGATTTCCAAGATCGTTCGAGTTTTCAGTCGTCTGTCATAGTAAAAAAGATACTGCCAATCAATGCCTAGAAAGCTGGATTTCTAAGATCGATGCTTCGAACTTCAAAATTAACCCAAAGGGGAGTTCTGATGCAATTTCAAGCTCATTTCTTGTTTGCATTTTCCCGTGCACCTCCTGCTGTGACCCTGCTGTTGTAACCCTGCCTGCTATGAATATCTTTGTGCATAATGTTTCTGCGACTGACGTTAAGTGTGTATGCATCGATATGTGTATGCATGACTAACTTTTTGCTTACATGCAGGATCAGTGCTCGACCGCATGATGACCTTCGACTAGTCGACCCCTTTCCGCTTATGTTCATCTTCGACCGACTCCACGCTCAACGCTCGCCTACGAGATCTTCGCTGCATCCTCGCATACCATTTTAGTTTCATATGCACTTTCGTGTGTGTGCCCCTCATGTCACTGTACGTTTTCAGATGACTTGCGTGTTGTCCATACTTCCCCGATCCCCCCCGCCATATGCCCCATGTGCCATCCGCGTATGCCCCCTTGTGACACACGCGCCCAATTTGTTTGTTGCTCAACTGGTGTGCCGCATTTTGTATGCACTCGCTTACATGTGTGTATCGCATTCGTTTGTTGTCATCTTGTATGTTTTCCACATTTGGGATGATGTTTTCCACATATGATTGATGATGGGTTCATCCTGTTTGTTATTTGTTACATTTTATTGGATGCATTTTTGAACCGTGAGGGCGGAGCTCTTTTATATTTTTGACACCTTTGATTTCACTGTGTCCCTAGGTCATTTATATATATTTTTCACACACGATATATTTCTGCGTAAGACATACCAACCACCCACCCGAAATTGATATATTATGGATGGATGTGTTTTGGGATTTTTGCTGACTTTCGCTTTGATTTCTGATTGGATGATCTTGTTTCTGAATTTTGAATGGAACCCACTGTTTAGAATTTTTTTTTCCCCAATTTCTAAATTGGACCATTACCATTGTCTTAGGATGGTGGATGACCCCACTTTGTACAGTATAGACAGTATTTCTTTTGCATTTAATGTGGGATAAACTGAGTTCAAGATAGGATGACACTTGTCATATTTGTCACATTGGATGACATTGGATTCAGCGTTCCGACCGACTTTTTGATCTTATGATAAGATCTTATCTGAAATGAGTCAGCTTTGATTACATTACACATGTTTATTTCCTAAAGGATATGTACAATTATTTTGGATGTGTGGAAACTGTTCATTTTCACTTTTGCAAACGTTCCGTAAGCGTACTACCAGCGTCCCAAGTGCTGGTCAGATTTGCATCTGAACAGTTTTTCATATACTTTAACATTATACATATAGTTCAGTACAGTTTACATCTTTTGGTTGAATATATGTATATATGCTTATTTGTGTGCTTGATCGCTTAGGGACTCTGTGAACATTTTATATCAAGGGTGTCTACATACAGGTGTGCCCACCTATCATTTGTGGAAATTAACGGGATATCATCCCTCCATGTTTATGTTTAGTTGAATTTCTATATATTTTACCCCCCCGCGGTGGTTGATACCGTCCTGATTTTCAGGGCCCAATTTTGGGTGCCCCTGTTTCACGTTGCGTGCCCGTAAGTACCGTGACAGGGTGTATACAAAACCTTGTATGTTTTCGTTCCGACGTCTTGTGTGGGATCCGGGGGCTTTGGGTTTTTCTCGCCCATCACCGCGCCGCACCGCAGAGATCCCGGCCATGCTTTTGCCGTGTATGTTCTGTTTGCATAATGTATTTTTCTGACACGCATTAGAACATTTTTAGGCAGAGCACAACACAACACTTCGCAGGCGTTGTTGGCTTTGACCTAATTTCGGGTCAAAGTCGTCAATGCCACGTGTTCAGGGTTGGGTCACAGGGCATTGGCATTTTCCCAAGTTCGGAAGATTCCATTTGAATATTGGGGTTGTATGGCCCCAATATTCTGAACATTGGGGTTGTATGGCCCCAATATTCTGAATATTGGTGCTGATCAGCACCAATATTCAATGGAGTCTTCCGAACATTGGGAACACATCAATGCACTGTGACCAATCCATTCCTGAACACGTGGCCGCCTCACTTCCACATCAGCATTTCATCACTAATATATCTCAGAATTGTTGTCTGCGTGGCACGTTTTCATTGGTCCAAACCATATGTGTCATAAATATAAATGTATGCCACCGGGCCAACTCACATATAAATTACAGCCACCGGGCTACATAGGAATAAAAATTGTTGCCACCGGGCTATCTCACAATTCACCCTTGTAAAAACTTTTTTTGGGGACCACACACAGGGGGTGGTTTCATGTCATGTGTTTTTTTTTCCTTTTTGTTTTTCTATTTTTTTTCTTCCTTTTTGGGGACCACACACACAGGAATGTTTTAAAAGATCGACGGTACAGAATGACATCTATCGACTTCAGCCATTTTGCACCGTCAGCTTCATCTCGATTTCAGGACCCATTGCGCAGAACAGTGATTTTGGTCGATGATTTGGGTGGAGTGAGACACGAGAGGAGTTGTTGACATCAGACATGCGAACGTCTCGGCTCAAGCTTCTTCCTGCTTCGTACTTGTTTTCTCATGAGACCGCTACCGTACAACCGAACGAATCAGCAAACCTTTTACGGGACCCTTTTTCAATTTAACGAGGTGTAGCCTGTAATCGTTGCACGGGAATATGATGCCGTGGTCTAAAATTTTACTCCTGATTTCTTTCATTCTATATGACCAGGTCGCATGCAGCGGTTCATTCTCCTCCGTGGAAATCGATGACTCCATTAGAGAAGCTGCAGCCTTCTCTGTTTCGCAATTCGCGTCCACCAGTCACTCCACTGACCGCTTGATTTTAGGCCGTATCTTTGCGGCGGAAAAGCAAGTTGTAGCAGGAATTAAGTACGCAATAGAGCTGGAAATATTGGGAGAAGGCAAGTCATATCTTATGGCCATGACGGTTTACAAAGCCCTTGACGAACACATGGAACTTGTCGAGACCTCCAGACTTTTTTCTGTGTCGAGTGCGCATACAGATGCACTTGGATTTGAACATGGCAAGGAGTCGGGGGCTGGAGGATTCAAACGGGCTAATGCTGGAGATAAAGATGTTCGCGCAGCCGCTGTCGAGTATGCGAGGCACATCGAGGGTTTAGAAAAAGACGCAACCCTCCTTATCTGTAAAGCGGATTTGATGTCTGTGAACGGAGTGATGTATCGCTTGAAAATTGGAATAACCGACTGCCAATCGTCACACGTACGAAGTGGCGTCGTCTATCAAGATCCAGAGGGCAAACTCCGGGTCACACAGGGCGCGCACTCCGCCACCCTTCGACCAGTTGCGCACAAACTCTTTGCGACTGAGTGAAGCGCTTTTCCAAGTTGATCGATAGATATTTTCACGCGGTGTTGATTTGACGCTGATATCTACTCGTATTAAAGTATGCCAGATGCTCTGTAAAACGTCACGCTCCTTCCGCACGCTATGCCTTGTCGCCTGCCCTTGAAAGTTAAAAAAAAACTTTTCGAAAGTGTTATTTCTTATAAGGACTGCCACAGGCTTCGGTATGACATAAGGAGTCCAGAATATTTCTTATCATGCGCGCCACAGGTCTGTACGTGATATAAAGAAACCGGACGGGTTCCCTGTCTCGCTTACCTTGCACGCCAGCTCGCTGCGATGGAGAACAAGGCAAAGCGCCACTTCCACGGCCATATGGCCGGTCTCTTCGTAAGCATCCCCAGCAGTCAACTTGACCTACATTCAGCACAAGGACGCGCGTTTACAGCGGTCATTCATTGCTTAGACTCAGCATACTTGTGCTCAACTCATTCTTTTGGGAGTGAACCTAACCTTTTACAGCACGAGTAAGCTTTCGTATCACGTGAATCATTCCAGGGCAGTGACGAAGCAGTCCCACTCATACTACTCAGCATGACTTAGCAACATAGCATAAGTAGCGTTCCAAACACAAATATGGCAGTGACCTTCACACAAGCATCCAGACATACGCGCGTGCGCATGCACACAACTTCCTTCCCAGAGGCCGAATGATAACAAGATGATATCGTTGATCTCTCAGTGCTTTGAAAATGAACGTTTCAAAGGCTTGGAAATCGGATAGGAATCTATGTAGATTGTGCTGGACTGCATGCTCCTGAGCAACGACTTGTGCACACTTCGCTTCCAGTTTAGTGCAACTGTTTTCAGGCAAGTGTGTGTGGGCAGTGTAGAACAGTGACCCAAGGGCACCTTGATAGACTCATCGCCTGAAGACTTGGCAAGAAACATGATCTCCGTCCAAGCACCTTCGCGATCCTTTGCCTGGCATCATTAAACGAAGAAAGTTCATCTTCGTTTGCTATAACAGCGAATATCACTCAACTTCCACTTCCACGCAAACAGTTCACACAGATAATTCATTAAGCCGTGCAATAGACCCAAGAATTCTCCATCGACTTGCTTGGCCATCGGCGCAAGCACAGAACACTTTGCACAATACATCACGGATTTTGCCTGCTTTTGAGTGCCTATGAAATGCACTTAATTGTAAGTGAGACAAGGATTAAAAAAATTGTGTCATCCTTCATGATGATCGTCATCCTTTTCAAACGTGTTTCACGCGGGTTCGGTGCAAAGCAAAGGGCACAACTTACATCGGGCCCCTCTCCTGGCTTGTACAGCTTCCCAGCTTTCTTCAGCTCTTCCTCCTGTAATTTTGGTTTCGATGGTCACTATCCTCAACTGCCATTTCGTTATGATAACGATTAAGATGAATGTAGAACATGAAAGCATTCAGTCTTGGAGCTGTTCCTGTAGAAATATACATATTTATTTATGATATGGATGCTGCGCCCTAAATCCTAATTTCATAGTGTCTAGTTCACCATGTGACTGGATTTCGATTTTCGGTCTGCGTTTCCCCAATCACTCGCGTAATCAACAACTGAATGATATTATTTTCCTTCGTGCACTTGTCTAGTTGATGATCATGGCAAAGCATGCGTAGTCCCTTCTCTTCAAATCAGTTTAGAGTAGTATAAATGGAACTGCCCTTACGGGGAGCATATCATTTTCTCGATGTGCCATGTGGCGCAACATGAATGTATGACTTCCATGACATTGTGATGACTCAACAGTATTCATACACAATTCACACCGAGGTTGCACTACCAGTGCAGGCTGAAAAAACATACCCGGCTTGCATTATTGGTGGCAGGTGGCTCATCGGAACACACCTGGCCTGCACTGCTGGTGGAGGCTTTCTGTGCCATGTGCGCCGTCTCCTCGTCTGGGAATACTGCAAATTCTTGGAAATTCAGCTCAGGGCCGTATGAGTGGCCAATCATCTGCTGCTGCAGCACACTGCTCCGGCGCACCACTCGAGTTTCGAAGAAGGCATACATGAATGGACCACACCTAGAGAACAAAAGTTTGCATCGTCCCTCCCGACCCGCTCACCACCCTGTCATCCGTGAGGGTTCCACTAGATCCGTCATGGATGAAAATGACCATCCAATTGCACCGGCATTCCGCCGGCATTCGTGCTGAAGCACCGCACATACAAGTATCGTATTGTGCAGGTGAACACCCATATGATTGCATATCTGGCTAGTCAAAAGCAGTATCGTATTTGCAATGCATCTTTATTTCATAACTCTACGGTTTTTACAGCACCAGCGCCGATAGCCAGGCATTGATGATCCGATTCTCGCTTGCATCAATATACCATGTTATGCGCAGTATACGAAATTTTGAACAATGTGGATATGTGCCGCGTGATTTTTGCCTTAGAGCGTGATAGTGTGATTAGATTGGAGCCTGCAGATAGTTGTCGCTTTCCAATGCGTAGTGCCGAAGCACAGATGACGGACCTCTGATATACAGATTGTGATAATGCCGGTTCGAACGATCTTCTGATAAGTATACACACAGGATTCTTGGAACATAAATGGACGCCTTCCTTCGTACATTTGCAAAATATGTGGATTGCGCATGCGAACTATTCTGGTGTGGCAAGGCTCTATACAAATACCTACAATTTATTTATTGATCGTTGTGTCGACGATTATGACGGATCAAATGTTTGGTGTCCTCAAACTATCGATTGTGGAACTTTCACTGGATCGTATTTAACACGTTAAAAGTGTGTACAAATGTACACATAATTGATTGTTTATCGATGCCACTTTCCAAGTATTGAAAGGCCAGAACAAGTATTTCAGTGTAATCCCTTGGCGTGTAGCAATACGGCAAACTGAACAAACTCTCAGCAAGCTCCCTACTTCCGTCTGCACACGTAGGAGGCCCCAGATGGTTGATTCAAAGGGGAATAGGCAAAGGCAGAATAGCCTGGATCAGAGACCAGTTCAGAGGACACCATGCCCGGAGACTTGGCACATCATTCCAACTTTGGGGAGGAGGACATGAAGACCTTGCAACAGCGTTTCGGGCTGTGTCATTCGACGGCAACAGGTAGTGATGATCGCTCTTTGTTACTGTTAGCCAATCAACCTCTCCATAAGACTTCCATTCTGCTAATTTAGCTACTCGCGCATTTAGGTGCCAGTAAATCATATTATTTTATCCAGGAAGACTTTATCAATTTCTAGAGCACACGGCATGTTGACATCTCGCTTCAGGGTGTCGTGTGCCTAACTAATGGGTCGCTCGACGCAGGCAGAAAGGGTGGTCCGCACCATGCATTAATGTCTCCATCTTTGTGGATGAGCTGCAGCTCCTTATCCAGATCTTCTGTGCGTGGCTTGTCATTGGTTGCACCAATCTTCCCGCCAAGTGCGAACGGGTTGCTCATCAGGGAACCCACGTCCCGCATCGCGGCGGCCATGGTAGCGCGAGTCGCAAGGGTGCCGCCACTTGGAGCGGACACCCCGGACGCGCTGATGTACCCTCGCAGTGTTCTTGTTGGGACCCCGTACTTTTCTCGCAGAGCATTGCATGCAAAGCCAGCAGCAACATCCGCGGCACCTGTCAACCGCATGCGCCATGCTACTATGATGGATAACTTGCATTTAATAATGCCAGCGGGAATCATCGTGTGTGCATCACTACACTGGCATGACACCTCCTCCGCGCATGTAACGAGTACGTACCATACCGAGTAAGGTTGCAATAATCAGAGGACTGATGAAAATAAATTATCGACGTCCAAGTAGGTAAAGGAGATCACAACATCACATTAGAGTGTCCCTCCTTGTGTGTGTGTGTGTGAATTTTCAAGGAGGGTCTCATTTTTCTGTGGGTGCCCATATTTTGAATTTTCGCAATCTTGTTTGCGGTACAGCAGGGTGCGTTAATATTCACACTCACACACACCCGCACACACTACAACTTTTACGCACTGTACACACTGTGCACACTGTACACACTGAGCCATAATCCAGCATTAACGTAGTGATCGATGTATTCGGCCAGATTACAATGGTAGCATATTCATCACATGATTGGCACACTTGGTGGCGTACTCATGATTTGATCAGTAAAAAGATGGCATACACAAAAAGTAGTAATCATAATCACGGCCCTCAGCACCCAGAGCTTATGGGGTTCCATACACATGCATATGCCGGCCAATAATTTGACAAAGCTAATAAAACTAGTTTTCAGTGAAATCGGCAAGTTCTGATATATTACAATAGCCACAAATGGCCAATCAAAACTGCGATGTCAAAAAATATGTTTAAAGACTTCAGGACTTAATGCAGCCCGGCTGTCTCATTCTGGCATACTGTACTAGTTCGCTTAGTTCAATTCCAAACATATCATGTGGGAGCGACTTCATGTGTGAACTATTCTTTTGCAAATCGACATTGAGCCCCATGATCTGACCTTCAAGATTGGTATTTCTGCCTGAGATCATGGTCAGCGCGGCAGACTTCGGAATGGACGGCTTAACTGCTACTCGCCCTTATCAAAATTTAATCATGCATGCATGTTTCGTATTTGTAATCTCCACATCCTTATATTGTATGGTGGAACCTTGCATATGGCTAGCTCTAAGAATGTGTGTGGGCAAATAAGGAGTGCATGCTCCAAAACGTGGGTGGAAATATTGTCCGGAGTTATCATCAACATGCAACCAGCAATATGCTTCATCGGATCAATTGCAATTTCGAGTGTCCAATCATTAACCAGCAGAAAAGTGATAGGGAGGGTTGGGGCAATCCACGCGGTAAGGGTCGCATCCATTCGCATGCGGGTGCCACCTACCACCAGCAAAAGCAGCATTTGGCACAATGATTGTCCCGGACCGTAATGCGGCATCGTGGTACTTCAACAGGTCGTATGTATACGGAATTTCACCGTTCACATCAACGTAGTCTGTGCCAAATTCCAAACACGCTTCTACGAGCATCTGACCACCTGTGGGATAATAAGGCGGTTTATCGTCACTAAATCGACATATCGTATATATAATCGACCACAATAAAGCGAAGCGAAGCACCAGTGCTACCAAATGCAAGATCATTCCTCAGTATAGTGCTCCCACGAGATCATTTCCACTCTGCTGCTGACATTCGCCCAAAAGCAGTGGCAGCTCGTTGACAAAAGTTGCAAAATACATACAAGAAAACATGGCATACATCGCAGTATATGGATTTTGTTTTGAGCACGGTTTAGATTGCATTGCATTGATGAGGATGGTAGCTACGTATTTATACATTAAATCATTATTGCACTTGTGACAGTCCGGGACCAGGAGATAGCGCCGTATCTACCAGCAGCCACAGTTTGTCTGCGCGCAGCATACTGTGCATGCATGTCGCTGTGTAGCAATCAGTCTTGTGCCGCAGTGTGCGCACCTGTTTTCATGAAAGGCCCGGCTACATTGATGACGCAATCTGCCAGCAGGCAGATTCGCCGAAGGTCGTGACCGTTGCTCAGAGATGCCTGCGAGTACGATTTCACACTGATTCACACACATGCACGTGCACTAACACCCGAACCACCTTGATGGCTGAAAGCACAAGAGCGGTGCGCGTATATGCAGATTTTCACCAACCGGCCACTCATCAGCATCCAGTGTGAATAACTCTACAGGCGTATTTGACTGCATGAAGTATTGACGCGTGGAAAGAAAACACTATAGACACGAGTGATGTATACTTATGTATACCGAGCTGCACGTATTCCCAATGACCGGTGGAGGAATGTACAGACGGCAGTGAACAGTGAACACAGAGGGCACATAGAGGGAGATCACAGTTAGCTTAATGTGACTTGTGACAAATATAAAAATTGTTTAGCACCACATCAATTTTACTGTGAGGGAACGGGGTGTTAGTGATGTATATTAGAAACACAGCGAGAATGGCTCGTCTCATTCATAAGTAAAATGTGAAAACTTAAATAAATCACACACACATATCACATGATGTTGGATTGTGCACGGGTGCAAGATAATTAGCATGATGTATTCTGCCAGCTGACTGGATGGTGACTACTGTGCATCGAGCCGTCACTTATTTGTTGTAAGCGTGATGCGCCTCATCATCCCTCTGAGTGCAAATTGTCTCAGATACATTCACATCTTCCATATCTACATATGCTCCGGAATAAATGCACTCGCAGACTGTTATGACGGGTCGACTGCTTGATTGATGTGAAATCACATGATGGTAGAGATAGCTGCAGAACATGTGTGTCTATCATCACAATTATCTAATGATTTGAGGCGCCCTTGAGATCTGCGCACGTCAGTACAACATTGTATATACTAATTATATAATTATATATAGCTCCTGAATAATTGGATGTTTAGACTCTTTGGATCATCAAAACATCGATTGTAATGCCGATGCTTGGTCACTAACTAGATAGCTAGTTATTGGCAGGATACCCTAATAATTATGCTTTCAATTGACTGCTTTACAGATTTTCACTGGGGCATCATAGTAAGGCTGAGGCAGTCGTACTACGATGCCACAGTGCGATAGTCTCACTGACAGGTCAGGCACTGCTCAAATGACCATCATGGCATCAGATGTGCTTATTATGATGCAGGCGACTTTCTCATTGCTGCCTGCCGGGGTACGCCCCCCAACTGTGGTAAAGGCTGCACAGCATCGTGTGCCTACAAAGTCATAGATTGTGCTCGCCCTCATTCCACCGCGCGGAGTTACTTTGCAGTCATCGCGACCATTGGTGTACATGCTGTGGCACGCGAGCTAGTGAATACATGTATACCTGAATGATGTCGGGATCGTAGCCATACGGATGTTGATCAAGAATTTTCTCCTTCGTTGCTTTAACTTTTTCCGCTGACCGGCCAGCAAGTGCAAACTTGATACTCCCAGCTGGAATTGTCCTACAACATAGCGCATCATCATATGCACAAAACAGTATTATCAGCGCAGCACATGCCCGGCACAAGGTAACTGTATCTCAATTACTTTCTATGATTATTGCTATTTCATCCGCAGGTATCATCCCATCCTCTTTAGAGCATGGGAAACTGCCCGTAAAATTGATCCCCTTTCCCCGTGCGACTGTCTGTTGTGCGGCCTTATTTGGCTATTAACCTAATTTTATCCAACGATGAACACAATCATCAAGCAAAAAATGTGTTTCGTATATATATGCCACTTTGGACCTCCATACCCCCAAACTTGCAAAGTTGTCTAATACAATTGCTCTGTGGAAGAGCTTGTCTTGAATATTGTGGATGCCAAGTGTCTTGGAGTTTGTGTTGAATCCTAGGATTCGGTGCGGGTACATAGTGCAGCAGCCAATCTTCAGTGGCCACATACAATCATGCTGCCAAAAGAAAGGGTCCCAGGAATAAGCCACACACACACATATAGCATGGTACCTAAATCGGTCGATCGGTGCTATATTCTTATCGTATATAATTTGCTGTGTGCGCGGGCGCACACACATGCATAATGTGCTCCATACATAAGCATATTGCAACATTTTATCATATATATATATTGTATATACATATATTATCACTGCACAACAAGGTGTATTCAGAATATATTGTATATACATATATTACTACGATTGTTTCAAGCTGCAGAGAGAAAACACGCCTGCTTGCATCGACGTGCATTCTATTTGCCACCGGGCACTGACAGTACCTTGTGATGTACTCCAAGGTAAGCTCCCCGGTGTAACCTGACACACCATACACTATGATGTTGTATTTTCTCGCCCCTTTGGGCATCATCTCGAGATGCTCTCCGTCGGGATTGAGGTAGTCCTCAAAGAACTCTTCCAGCACATCATCCTGCACATGCAGTAGAAACAGTGCGGAACAGATTGCAACGGACAGCGCACTTGTAAGTGTTGTAATCTGTTTATACTAAAAAGCATGCATACTTGGCTACACTGGGTATAAAATAGTTTCATTGCATGTTTATCAGACTGGTCATCAGACTCCGCATAAAAATCATCATCATCATCAATTCAAATGAAATAAAATATATCACTGGTTGTCAATGTTTGGAATCACGAAAGCCGTACACACACACACACACACACACACACATGACCACTGGCACGCAGATCATTCCCTGCAATGAAATAGTGGCATCCCCCCAAACACTTTTTTATGCCACCTTCGTCACACAGCGTCCCCATGCCTGTTTCTCTTTGAATACACCAAGTATATACACAGTTGGCAAACCGCTTTCGCTGTTGTTTTTGTTTGTTTTAGAACCAGCACAAAGCGGCGCCTTCTTACCGTATATTTAAATTGTACTTGCATATATATTCTGTTCATCATCAAAGCTTGGCAATCACATCAATCAATAATTATGAAAGCTGATGCCACAATTGCCACGATATCAAAATGCCCTGGCAAGGCTAGTGGCATGCTGTACAACCTCGCCCTTCATGCATAACACTAACTAATATTCAAACTGTCATTTAGGAATGCGCTCCCAGCCGACACACGGAAGGTGCCGGCATTGGTAATTTGCATGTAGAACATGTGGATATGAATCAAGACCAAAATGATAATATCGACTCATCACAAGTTTAGCTTTGGAGATATCAATCAGTTAGTACATATCCGCCCTGACAGAGGGGGATGCAAGAGGAAATGCACATTCAATGTATATCAGGTTTCCAACGCTGCACACACCACTGACTTAGTACAAAGCACTGTTGTGTGCGAGTCGGTATTCAAAGTTTATCTGTGGCATGTGTGTGTGTATTGACGCACTGGTGGGTCAAAGCTGTGGCAGTTTAGAGCGAGGTGAAAGGAGGTTGGTGCAAACAGACCATTGTTTTTGTGGTGTGCTGACCGATATATATATAATTATGGAGGGATTACATGCAAGCGCATAGCTCGCGCATGAAATTCTGGACTGCGGGAGCAAGAGCACTAGAGAAGGTCGCGGTCAAATTCTTAGAAGAGCTCATCAAGATGGCAGGCAGAGGGCGGTGACCCTCCTTTCTTGTGACACCGAAAACTCTCTAACGTGACACAAAAAATGAAGTGTCAAATTTGTGCTCGATACCAACATTGATCCATCGCCCGCGTATATTTGATCAGCAGGTGACATTGGAAATATAACCGCGTAACATACATTATGCGCGAAATATGCAAGTAGCTCATTGGTGGGAGTTTGGTCCGAGTGTTGGTGGATACCCCCTCAACTACGGTGGTGTCATCAACCACGTCGATGCTGTCAACCACGTAGCTACGCACTCGAGTGAGTATCTACTAGCATGCGTGCCAAACAGACGCGTGAGCGTGAGAGAACAGCATATGGCCTGAGCTATGACTACTACCATTATGTGGGCATGCAGCTCTACATCCTGCAATGCTGCATATGGTGTGCGATGTCCATGCTGGTATGCAATGATTCGTGACACGTTTCGCGCCACGCATGGATGCGTAATGCGTACCGTCAACATCCAATGCGCATGTTTATCCATCAGCTTCTGATCCCCGTGGAATATGCTGTCTCTGACAGCTGCTCGAACCTTCTCCGGATTAAACAACATTTCGTCGTTGAACTTTGATACCTCATCGCGACAGAACACGCCACGGTACTCGCTATGGTATGGCCCAGGTACATTCGGTGTCAAAGCATGCGGATCCATTTCGGCGATAAAGTCTTCGGAGCTCAAAGTCTGTCAGAAACCGCGCGCCCGCTCGTCGTTGGTTCACATAATACGGAAACACGTGTACACTTTGATGCGCGAATGAGTCGTTGCAACGCCAATGCATTATGTGCACGCGATCATGCGTGGACGTGCGTGAACGTGCGCGAACGTCTGATATACCACCGTAGCAAGTCGCGCAGACGCAGGTAACGTATTGTCGATCCGAGCGGAATACTCTGATGGCAGAAACCTGATCAGTGTTAGTTGTACAACGATGCGTCGGTGACGGAAGAGTGTTCAGGGCGTGAGGGTCGCGAGTATATATTAAGACGACCTCGCTTTGTTCGCAGCAGCATGCAGCGGTGCGTCGCGAATCGATACCGCAAAATATGCGGTGTGCAAAATGAAATCGCATTGTGTATGGTACTCGAACAAGCAACCATCAGAGTTGTAATATTGTTGTGTAACGAACTGGATTATTTTATTCGCTGTTAGCGACAAATGCGCACGCACGTACGTACGGATACATTCGCAACGCATCGATGCACCCAGCACTACACGCGTCGCAGTACAGCGTGCAACCACACGTCGCACCCACCGAGGACAGCAAGCGCATACACAGAGTGCTGGGTTATTATATTCTACACAGCGTACGCAACCGAACTATGTGGTTTCGATCGCTGCTGTTTGGTGGTTTGCGCAGGCCAAGCCACTTTGCATGTTCGTGATGTCGCGCCCAGCCGTGTATTCTGCTTACAGAAACTTGCGTAAACTAAGATGATTCAGACTGCCAGGTCTCATGAACGGGACATTTGAAATAGCCGCAGTAGCCGTCACCGCCGCTGCAGCAGCACGCTTGCGATTGTACGCACTAGTACCGCCACCGACATTCTAGCACCAGTAGTAATACTCGCCACCACTAGTGGCACGCAGCACGCAGCACGCAGCACGCATCAATATGCAGAATCAGGCGTAAATATAATACCGTACGTACGAAACCTACCTCTTATACTTATTTTGCGGCGTAGCTGTCACAATAGAAGGCCAAGACAAAAATAATGCACTGTATGTGCCCAACGCGCCTCACCAAATTTCGTCTGCCCACGTAGCTCATATTAATGCCCAACATGTTGTCACACTTCGCAGTTGTACGGATTTTCATGGGACGGTCGAACCTTGCAGCAGCAGGAGTAGTAACGGACCTTCCTACTGACTCCTGGCCACTAAACATATTATACTAGTGTATACTGTACGCTGTCGATTCCAAGATCTCCGATAGGCATCCGATAATTCGATAATACCATTCGATGGTTGAGATATAAAAATGAATTATACCATTGTTTCGATTGTTGACATCATGATGAACTACTAGGCCAGTAGATCGCAATATAGAACCTCCGCTAGTCCGCGGCGCTCTCGATTTGTCACTCGAAAAATGTTGGACAGTGACGTGGCATAATGTGACGATGACACGCGAATATGTCAGGCCATGCCATGCCATGCGCGAACGTTAAGCGGCATCGCTATATTGCGTCCGGTACCGCACGATTATCGTTCCTCATCATGCGATGATGGCGTTCGCCTGGCACTGGCCCGCTGGCACGCTGGCATTCTTAGTTGGAATATGCACCATACGTATGATACGGCGACCCCGGGATACCCGGTAACCTCTGCTCCTTATGATTTGGAACCTGGCCAAATTACCTTAATCAGCAAAGCGCGAATCCCAACGGGCGACACAGACGAACTTCCGATCTCACGATCGCCAGACGCTAACGACCACAGTGCCACTGCAGTCGCGTACATTTACCGCGACGCCACCCACGCGTTATATCGCATGGCGTGTTGGGACGCAAAAAGCAAAGCACTGTCGCGCACATGATTCTACGGTCAGATGGCCTAGTGGAGATCTCTTTCTGAGATCGATCCGCCTAATATATACCTATGATACGGCTACGATTGGCTAAATACGTTTGGCTGCGATCGGCCACTCCGTTTCTCCCTAGGGGTGCGTCGCCAACCGTCATAACCCCCCAAGGGGGGTATGCCATTGCCCCCCCACGTTAACTCACCATTCTTGGATCCTAGCCAATTAAAATAGGGGGTCATGTTGCAAAATTCTGCGCTATAAATTTCAACAAGTGGCAGCTTTGCAATGAAAATTTAATTATGTTAACTATGGAAATTGTGATCAATACTTTTTAATTCGTGAGATCACGGCACCCTACCCTTAATCAGCAGCAGCAAATGATCGAATGCTGAACGATTATTAATTCACTAATTGAACTTAGCAACGTTCGATGAAGATGAGCCTGTGCTTATGGTATGCCATGCTACAATTGATTACCCACCATGCGTCTGAGCCAAGTTATGTTATACTATTAATTTATAATCTGCCATAGTTTGTAGTCATTGTAAATAACTATTAACTATAATATCTATAATACATTTATGATACGGGTGCACCGCTGCACCCGTACTGGGCATGCAAGTTCTATGGGGAATCATCGGCATTCACCATCCTTAATATCTGGTATAGGTGGCATTGATTGCATGTAAATGCGCGGGTATTCTTGGCTAAAGTGTACGATCGAATATATGGCATTGATGATCGCCCACGATCTCACGAGTCCCAATAATCAACATGTAGGACATGCATGGTGCGACTGGGTCATATATCGATTTATACAGTATTGTATAAATCGATTCTTGTCGCCACAGTCGTATCGCGTGCGTCATCGTCATGTTACTAGATTCGAATAGCATATGGCTGATTCTTGTCGATTGTCATATGGTAGTAGTGAATCACATGTCTCAACATATCTCACGTAATGAATTCAACCAACCTCAACAGGGCGCAATATGACTGAATGCTAGAAACGCGGTGGAATCGTGAAAACGAGAGTGTGTACTGACTTATCAGAGCAGCATAGTCAATCGTCGCTGCTTCTCTGGTGCTCATCGGCTTCGTCGCGCGTCCATTGCAATCGCGGCGCGCCACCTGCAGTATCTGCTTGAAATGCCATCGCGATCGGTATCACAGCCCGTATAGTCAGCTGATTCCACCATGTGTAGGCAGGCCGGAACTCCAAAACCCGACCCAATATATTGGGGGGCTCTGTATTATTTTATTTGACATTCACCTTTTAGGAATCTCACTCTCACTGTATGTATTGCATCAGGTTTTTAGCTCAGCCACGCTTGGCAGGTATTTTTCAACCACTGCGATATATCGGTATTTCACCTCGTATCGGATAAGGTCCTGAAACATTCAGACTCATCCCCCCTCCCCCGCTTTCTATTGCCCGTTGCCTATACGATACTTTCCCCTAATCGTATGCGCTTATCAACTCCCATCTCTGATTACTCATATAAATCCGTAATAACGCATATACGCGAATCATGCGGGCCCGTTTTAATTATAAACAGGGGCACTCACAGGGCGCAGCATGTGCTTCCTGGTACAAATGGCGACAATATGGACGCCAACCGCCATTTACTACTCGTTTCGCCAAATATTACTGAACAAAGTCATGATGGAAAATCAAAGCGAAAATAAGCGTGGATAGAGGGTTTCCAGCTGCGTGATTACTAATTGAACACCACTTTCTACAAACCCGAATACCATTAATCACTGTCAACACCTAAATCGGATAAAATCTTAAATCCCCACTGCGCAGGCACTTTCATGAACATTGTCAGGAGATTAATGGCCATCGTTATGACACTGATTGCACTACGATCTTCCCCTGGAGCAATAAATTACGTGGCATACATTGCCCTTAATTTTTTTATTCCAGAGGAAATTCGGTGACTAAAACCACCATAAGTCATCGTCACTCGCAGTGTTGCCAGTTGTCATGACCTAGTATGCGATTCTGGGTCCTGCGACTGCGTACCATCGGTGAAAGCATGCCTGAGCTATTAAGCAAGGTGCAACCACGAGTGGAATTCCGCGTGTATGACTCATAGAACAGCACTCGTGTTCAGCCCCGAAAGATGCTGCTGCTTATGATTGTCGGCATCGTTGATGTACATATGGGCAAGGGGCACAGTGTTTGAGCACAGTAATCTGGGCCAAATGTAACAATCTATCTCAAATGAACTTAACGTCTCCCCCGAAACATTTTCATGCTAACAACTTGGAAAATCTAGGAAGCAATAAAAAAGTTCACGCTATTGGAACATAGAAAATACAAGTTCATAGACTGAGCTTGCCGCAGTAGAACCCGCCCCCAAACTTCACCAGATCTCCGGCCTTCTTTGTCTGGGCCCACCTCGTGTCCATCGCCTCCCCATCGATGCCCAGCTTGGCGCACCCGTCCACCGCGTTGTACACCCAGCCCTTCTGCAGGGCCTCCGCCCAGCTCAGGCCGAACTTCGCCTTGAAGTCCTCCTGCTTTGCTGCCGGCGGGTTCAGGTCTGCGGGCTTGCTAAGGGACGCCTTGTTGGCAATGGCGTAGTAGTGGTTGTCCACCAGCATGTCCTTCTCTATCTTCGTGTTGTCGATGGCCCCAGACTGCCCCACTGAGATCCCTGCTGCCTGGAACTTGCTTGACACCAGCTCCACCACCGCCGGGGTCACCGCGTGCGGCTTGATGAACACGTATGCCATGTTCTTCACCGGCACCACCGGGCCGCTCACCCCCGCAATCTTCTGGCACTTTGCCAGGCACTCGTCCGCGTTAATATCCTCCAGCAGGTCGAACAGCGACTGCTTCTTGCCCTCAAACTCCACCTGCCATGCCCACCCACCCCGGCCCACCCTCACGCTGTGTCCCAGCGGCATCCACCCACCGCCTTTGCCCGCCACGGCGCGAGGCAATGGAGACCCGTGGCCAATGCGGAGCGGCCTCCAGGAATATTCCACTTCCATCACTCCAAGATGACTGCGCCTGACGAACTGGAATATTCTCCACCAAGGGCCCCACCCTGACTGCAGCTGAGGAGTACATTCCACACCCAACACCGTACGCTGACTGCGCCTGAGGACTTTGTCTCGCCAAGAAACTGCCCTCAGACGGCGATGGCAGGAATAGTATGTACGCAGTGCCGTACTGTGGCTGTGCTCGAGATTTGGGGAAGTACTTCGCACCCCCAACGACTGCATTGCGATTGCAATGGAGGAATATCCCTCACCTATAACTGCACTGTAACTCAAACAACTCACCGCGGTCTGTACTTCATCCCCGCTCGTGGAATATGCCTCATCGAGGAGCGCACTGTGACTGCACTCCGGGTATTATTCCGCACCCAGCAACTGTATTGCAACTGATCGTGAAATACTCCACACTAAGACATGCGCGGACACTGCGCTCGGGCAGTGTTGCCAATCGCAAATAGCGCTGTGACTGCACCCCGGGAATATTCCTCCCGCAAGCTGTACTGTGACTGCACTCCGGAAATTGTTCCCCACCATCCAATGCACTGTGACTGCACCCCGGGAATATTCCTCCTGCAAGCTGTACTGCAACTGGATGAAACGGCTACTCCTCTTCGTGATATCTGCCATGACTGTGCTTCAAGGAAAAGCTCCACCCACAGTGTACTCTGACTGCGCTTGAGGCACATTCCCCGCCGAGGACGACAATGTCACATGTGACGCCCGCCACCAAAGACCTCCACAACCACGCACCGCAACACATCGAATGCACCTCACACGAAGCTGCCCCGCACCGCCACCAGAGCTGCGCTGCACCGTGGCGTGAAGTGCACCTCGCACCCACGCCTTCCCCGTGAGGCGTATGACGTGCCAGACCCGAGATCTGATCACCCTCGCGGCACACACCGCCCACGAGCAGCCGCAGCATCACCTCCGCAACGCCATGCCCCAGCGCATAGTGTGGGTGGCGTGCCTGGGGGTCCTTCGTCCAGGCCATGATGGTGTCCTTGGGGATGCCGGCCTTCAGCATGGCTGCGCCAAACGCGTCCTCTTCCAGCGCTGCGCCCACCCAGTTCAGCCTGCCGCCCCCTCCCTCACCACCCATCACGCTTCCCAACCCAAACAACCACCCCACCGCTCCTTCTTCCGCATATTCATCCACCGTTGGCCCAGTGCCGACGGCGAATCAAGCTTCGGCTGGAGCTTTTACAGCCGCGTCGTCGAAACCACCTCCCCTCGTTACCGCACCGGGCACCTAGGTTCGGACCCAGCCCTGCCCATCTCCACAGTGCAAACCAACAAGAGCCCCCAAACGCTCGCCACACCCCCCAATGCCGACCAGGCCGGGTCCCATGCGCGGTTGTGCGCAAGGCCTCACCTCTCCGCCAGGGCCTCAAACGGGCTCGCGGACGCGTGCACGCCGTTGTCACCAACGTTCGGCTCCTCCGTCAATCCCAGGGCCTTGTACTTGGCCAGCACCTCGACCCGCAGCGACCCGGCCTCCGCCGTGGCGGGGTCCGTGGCGCCCAGCACCTTGCCGCGGAAGTCCTCCCACGCCAGGCTCGCAGGGCTCCACTCCACCACAAAGTAGTGGATGGAGGCGCCCGCCTTCGTGTACTTCTCACGCATCGCCATGAAGAACCCGTTGATCACGTAGATGTCCGTCGGCGGTGGCGCCGGGGCCGCCCTGATCCTCCGCGCACCGCCGCCCCTGCCCGCTCAGAACCTCCCCTGTACTCCCCGCGTAGCCGCTGCGCCACCTCTCTCTGTGTTTTCACCAGTACCGCCGGGACGCCCGTGGACACCTCGCACCTGCCCCCCTATGCACTTGGCACTCGCACGGCTTACTAAGGCCACGCCGCACCCCGCACTGCCCCCGCACGCACATCCCAGCGCTGCATGCGCGCCATCCGCCCCAACGTCCCTCCCTCGCCTGTGCACGTCACGCCTACCTCCGCTCAGCGTGCCCCCACCCACCCCTCCAGCCTCCGCGGCAGCGCCTCCAACATCCCTCGGGTACGGCGCCGCTTGCAGCAACGCCCGCCCGCCCCACGGCCTTCATCCCATCCCGAGCCCTCACTACGCCCCTCGTCTCTGCCCCCGCTAAAAGAGGAGAGGGGGGGGGGTGAAGGGGCTGGGCACGTCGGGGCGCGCACAGGCTGAGCTTGCCGCAGTAGAACCCGCCCCCGAACTTCACCAGATCCCCGGCCTTCTTTGTCTGGGCCCACCTCGTGTCCATCGCCTCCCCATCGATGCCCAGCTTGGCGCACCCGTCCACCGCGTTGTACACCCAGCCCTTCTGCAGGGCCTCCGCCCAGCTCAGGCCGAACTTCGCCTTGAAGTCCTCCTGCTTTGCTGCCGGCGGGTTCAGGTCTGCGGGCTTGCTCAGGGACGCCTTGTTGGCAATGGCGTAGTAGTGGTTGTCCACCAGCATGTCCTTCTCAATCTTCGTGTTGTCGATGGCCCCAGACTGCCCCACCGAGATCCCTGCTGCCTGGAACTTGCTTGACACCAGCTCCACCACCGCCGGGGTCACCGCGTGCGGCTTGATGAACACGTATGCCATGTTCTTCACCGGCACCACCGGGCCGCTCACCCCCGCAATCTTCTGGCACTTTGCCAGGCACTCGTCCGCGTTAATATCCTCCAGCAGGTCGAACAGCGACTGCTTCTTGCCCTCAAACTCCACCTGCCATGCCCACCCACCCCGGCCCACCCTCACGCTGTGTCCCAGCGGCATCCACCCACCGCCTTTGCCCGCCACGGCGCGAGGCAATGGAGACCCGTGGCCAATGCGGAGCGGCCTCCAGGAATATTCCACTTCCATCACTCCAAGATGACTGCGCCTGACGAACTGGAATATTCTCCACCAAGGGCCCCACCCTGACTGCAGCTGAGGAGTACATTCCACACCCAACACCGTACGCTGACTGCGCCTGAGGACTTTGTCTCGCCAAGAAACTGCCCTCAGACGGCGATGGCAGGAATAGTATGTACGCAGTGCCGTACTGTGGCTGTGCTCGAGATTTGGGGAAGTACTTCGCACCCCCAACGACTGCATTGCGATTGCAATGGAGGAATATCCCTCACCTATAACTGCACTGTAACTCAAACAACTCACCGCGGTCTGTACTTCATCCCCGCTCGTGGAATATGCCTCATCGAGGAGCGCACTGTGACTGCACTCCGGGTATTATTCCGCACCCAGCAACTGTATTGCAACTGATCGTGAAATACTCCACACTAAGACATGCGCGGACACTGCGCTCGGGCAGTGTTGCCAATCGCAAATAGCGCTGTGACTGCACCCCGGGAATATTCCTCCCGCAAGCTGTACTGCAACTGGATGAAACGGCTACTCCTCTTCGTGATATCTGCCATGACTGTGCTTCAAGGAAAAGCTCCACCCACAGTGTACTCTGACTGCGCTTGAGGCACATTCCCCGCCGAGGACGACAACGTCACATGTGACGCCCGCCACCAAAGACCTCCACAACCACGCACCGCAACACATCGAATGCACCTCACACAAAGCTGCCCCGCACCGCTACCAGAGCTGCGCTGCACCGTGGCGTGAAGTGCACCTCGCACCCACGCCTTCCCCGTGAGGCGTATGACGTGCCAGACCCGAGATCTGATCACCCTCGCGGCACACACCGCCAACGAGCAGCCGCAGCATCACCTCCGCAACGCCCTGCCCCAGCGCATAGTGTGGGTGGCGTGCCTGGGGGTCCTTCGTCCAGGCCATGATGGTGTCCTTGGGGATGCCGGCCTTCAGCATGGCTGCACCAAACGCGTCCTCCTCCAGCGTTGCGCCCACCCAGTTCAGCCTGCCGCCCCCTCCCTCGCCACCCATCACGCTTCCCAACCCAAACAACCACCCCACCGCTCCTTCTTCCGTATATTCATCCACCGTTGGCCCAGTGCCGACGGCGAATCAAGCTCCGGCTGGAGCTTTTACAGCCGCGTCGTCGAAACCACCTCCCCTCGTTACCGCACCGGGCACCTAGGTTCGGACCCTACCCTGCCCATCTCCACAGTGCGAGCCAACAAGAGCCCCCAAACGCTCGCCACACCCCCCAATGCCGACCAGGCCGGGTCCCATGCGCGGTTGTGCGCAAGGCCTCACCTCTCCGCCAGGGCCTCAAAGGGGCTCGCGGACGCATGCACGCCGTTGTCACCAACGTTCGGCTCCTCCGTCAATCCCAGGGCCTTGTACTTGGCCAGCACCTCGGCCCGCAGCGACCCGGCCTCCGCCGTGGCGGGGTCCGTGGCGCCCAGCACCTTACCGCGGAAGTCCTCCCACGCCAGGCTCGCAGGGCTCCACTCCACCACAAAGTAGTGGATGGAGGCGCCCGCCTTTGTGTACTTCTCACGCATCGCCATGAAGAACCCGTTGATCACGTAGATGTCCGTCGGCGGTGGCGCCGGGGCCGCCCTGATCCTCCGCGCACCGCCGCCCCTGCCCGCTCAGATCCTCCCCTGTACTCCCCGCGTAGCCGCTGCGCCACCTCTCTCTCTCTGTGTTTTCACCAGTACCGCCGGGACGCCCGTAGACACCTCGCGCCTGCCCCCCTATGCACTTGGCACTCGCGCGGCTTACTAAGGCCACGCCGCACCCCGCACTGCCCCCGCACGCACATCCCAGCGCTGCATGCGCGCCATCCGCCCCAACGTCCCTCCCTCGCCTGTGCACGTCACGCCTCCCTCCGCTCAGCGTGCCCCCACCCACCCCTCCAGCCTCCGCGGCAGCGCCTCCAACATCCCTCGGGCACGGCGCCGCTTGCAGCAACGCCCGCCCGCCCCACGGCCTTCATCCCATCCCGAGCCCTCACTACGCCCCTCGTCTCTGCCCCCGCTAAAAGAGGAGAGGGGGGGGGGTGAAGGGGCTGGGCACGTCGGGGCGCGCACAGGCTGAGCTTGCCGCAGTAGAACCCGCCCCCGAACTTCACCAGATCCCCGGCCTTCTTTGTCTGGGCCCACCTCGTGTCCATCGCCTCCCCATCGATGCCCAGCTTGGCGCACCCGTCCACCGCGTTGTACACCCAGCCCCTCTGCAGGGCCTCCGCCCAGCTCAGGCCGAACTTCGCCTTGAAGTCCTCCTGCTTTGCTGCCGGCGGGTTCAGGTCTGCGGGCTTGCTCAGGGACGCCTTGTTGGCAATGGCGTAGTAGTGGTTGTCCACCAGCATGTCCTTCTCAATCTTCGTGTTGTCGATGGCCCCAGACTGCCCCACCGAAATCCCTGCTGCCTGGAACTTGCTTGACACCAGCTCCACCACCGCCGGGGTCACCGCGTGCGGCTTGATGAACACGTATGCCATGTTCTTCACCGGCACCACCGGGCCGCTCACCCCCGCAATCTTCTGGCACTTTGCCAGGCACTCGTCCGCGTTAATATCCTCCAGCAGGTCGAACAGCGACTGCTTCTTGCCCTCAAACTCCACCTGCCATGCCCACCCACCCCGGCCCACCCTCACGCTGTGTCCCAGCGGCATCCACCCACCGCCTTTGCCCGCCACGGCGCGAGGCAATGGAGACCCGTGGCCAATGCGGAGCGGCCTCCAGGAATATTCCACTTCCATCACTCCAAGATGACTGCGCCTGACGAACTGGAATATTCTCCACCAAGGGCCCCACCCTGACTGCAGCTGAGGAGTACATTCCACACCCAACACCGTACGCTGACTGCGCCTGAGGACTTTGTCTCGCCAAGAAACTGCCCTCAGACGGCGATGGCAGGAATAGTATGTACGCAGTGCCGTACTGTGGCTGTGCTCGAGATTTGGGGAAGTACTTCACACCCCCAACGACTGCATTGCGATTGCAATGGAGGAATATCCCTCACCTATAACTGCACTGTAACTCAAACAACTCACCGCGGTCTGTACTTCATCCCCGCTCGTGGAATATGCCTCATCGAGGAGCGCACTGTGACTGCACTCCGGGTATTATTCCGCACCCAGCAACTGTATTGCAACTGATCGTGAAATACTCCACACTAAGACATGCGCGGACACTGCGCTCGGGCAGTGTTGCCAATCGCAAATAGCGCTGTGACTGCACCCCGGGAATATTCCTCCCGCAAGCTGTACTGCAACTGGATGAAACGGCTACTCCTCTTCGTGATATCTGCCATGACTGTGCTTCAAGGAAAAGCTCCACCCACAGTGTACTCTGACTGCGCTTGAGGCACATTCCCCGCCGAGGACGACAACGTCACATGTGACGCCCGCCACCAAAGACCTCCACAACCACGCACCGCAACACATCGAATGCACCTCACACAAAGCTGCCCCGCACCGCTACCAGAGCTGCGCTGCACCGTGGCGTGAAGTGCACCTCGCACCCACGCCTTCCCCGTGAGGCGTATGACGTGCCAGACCCGAGATCTGATCACCCTCGCGGCACACACCGCCAACGAGCAGCCGCAGCATCACCTCCGCAACGCCCTGCCCCAGCGCATAGTGTGGGTGGCGTGCCTGGGGGTCCTTCGTCCAGGCCATGATGGTGTCCTTGGGGATGCCGGCCTTCAGCATGGCTGCGCCAAACGCGTCCTCCTCCAGCGTTGCGCCCACCCAGTTCAGCCTGCCGCCTCCTCCCTCGCCACCCATCACGCTTCCCAACCCAAACAACCACCCCACCGCTCCTTCTTCCGCATATTCATCCACCGCTGGCCCAGTGCTGACGGCGAATCAAGCTCCGGCTGGAGCTTTTACAGCCGCGTCGTCGAAACCACCTCCCCTCGTTACCGCACCGGGCACCTAGGTTCGGACCCTACCCTGCCCATCTCCACAGTGCAAACCAACAGGAGCCCCCAAACGCTCGCCACAACCCCCCCTGCCGACCAGGCCGGGTCCCATGCGCGGTTGTGCGCAAGGCCTCACCTCTCCGCCAGGGCCTCAAACGGGCTCGCGGACGCGTGCACGCCGTTGTCACCAACGTTCGGCTCCTCCGTCAATCCCAGGGCCTTGTACTTGGCCAGCACCTCGGCCCGCAGCGACCCGGCCTCCGCCGTGGCGGGGTCCGTGGCGCCCAGCACCTTACCGCGGAAGTCCTCCCACGCCAGGCTCGCAGGGCTCCACTCCACCACAAAGTAGTGGATGGAGGCGCCCGCCTTCGTGTACTTCTCACGCATCGCCATGAAGAACCCGTTGATCACGTAGATGTCCGTCGGCGGTGGCGCCGGGGCCGCCCTGATCCTCCGCGCACCGCCGCCCCTGCCCGCTCAGATCCTCCCCTGTACTCCCCGCGTAGCCGCTGCGCCACCTCTCTCTCTCTGTGTTTTCACCAGTACCGCCGGGACGCCCGTGGACACCTCGCACCTGCCCCCCTATGCACTTGGCACTCGCGCGGCTTACTAAGGCCACGCCGCACCCCGCACTGCCCCCGCACGCACATCCCAGCGCTGCATGCGCGCCATCCGCCCCAACGTCCCTCCCTCGCCTGTGCACGTCACGCCTACCTCCGCTCAGCGTGCCCCCACCCACCCCTCCAGCCTCCGCGGCAGCGCCTCCAACATCCCTCGGGTACGGCGCCGCTTGCAGCAACGCCCGCCCGCCCCACGGCCTTCATCCCATCCCGAGCCCTCACTACGCCCCTCGTCTCTGCCCCCGCTAAAAGAGGAGAGGGGGGGGGGTGAAGGGGCTGGGCACGTCGGGGCGCGCACAGGCTGAGCTTGCCGCAGTAGAACCCGCCCCCGAACTTCACCAGATCCCCGGCCTTCTTTGTCTGGGCCCACCTCGTGTCCATCGCCTCCCCATCGATGCCCAGCTTGGCGCACCCGTCCACCGCGTTGTACACCCAGCCCCTCTGCAGGGCCTCCGCCCAGCTCAGGCCGAACTTCGCCTTGAAGTCCTCCTGCTTTGCTGCCGGCGGGTTCAGGTCTGCGGGCTTGCTCAGGGACGCCTTGTTGGCAATGGCGTAGTAGTGGTTGTCCACCAGCATGTCCTTCTCAATCTTCGTGTTGTCGATGGCCCCAGACTGCCCCACCGAGATCCCTGCTGCCTGGAACTTGCTTGACACCAGCTCCACCACCGCCGG
Source organism: Cymbomonas tetramitiformis (assembly GCA_001247695.2). Classification (NCBI taxonomy): domain Eukaryota; kingdom Viridiplantae; phylum Chlorophyta; class Pyramimonadophyceae; order Pyramimonadales; family Pyramimonadaceae; genus Cymbomonas; species Cymbomonas tetramitiformis. The sequence continues at coordinate 42,718 of LGRX02004535.1, read as the reverse complement.
GGTCACCGCGTGCGGCTTGATGAACACGTATGCCATGTTCTTCACCGGCACCACCGGGCCGCTCACCCCCGCAATCTTCTGGCACTTTGCCAGGCACTCGTCCGCGTTAATATCCTCCAGCAGGTCGAACAGCGACTGCTTCTTGCCCTCAAACTCCACCTGCCATGCCCACCCACCCCGGCCCACCCTCACGCTGTGTCCCAGCGGCATCCACCCACCGCCTTTGCCCGCCACGGCGCGAGGCAATGGAGACCCGTGGCCAATGCGGAGCGGCCTCCAGGAATATTCCACTTCCATCACTCCAAGATGACTGCGCCTGACGAACTGGAATATTCTCCACCAAGGGCCCCACCCTGACTGCAGCTGAGGAGTACATTCCACACCCAACACCGTACGCTGACTGCGCCTGAGGACTTTGTCTCGCCAAGAAACTGCCCTCAGACGGCGATGGCAGGAATAGTATGTACGCAGTGCCGTACTGTGGCTGTGCTCGAGATTTGGGGAAGTACTTCGCACCCCCAACGACTGCATTGCGATTGCAATGGAGGAATATCCCTCACCTATAACTGCACTGTAACTCAAACAACTCACCGCGGTCTGTACTTCATCCCCGCTCGTGGAATATGCCTCATCGAGGAGCGCACTGTGACTGCACTCCGGGTATCATTCCCCACCCAGCAACTGTATTGCAACTGATCGTGAAATACTCCACACTAAGACATGCGCGGACACTGCGCTCGGGCAGTGTTGCCAATCGCAAATAGCGCTGTGACTGCACCCCGGGAATATTCCTCCCGCAAGCTGTACTGCAACTGGATGAAACGGCTACTCCTCTTCGTGATATCTGCCATGACTGTGCTTCAAGGAAAAGCTCCACCCACAGTGTACTCTGACTGCGCTTGAGGCACATTCCCCGCCGAGGACGACAATGTCACATGTGACGCCCGCCACCAAAGACCTCCACAACCACGCACCGCAACACATCGAATGCACCTCACACGAAGCTGCCCCGCACCGCCACCAGAGCTGCGCTGCACCGTGGCGTGAAGTGCACCTCGCACCCACGCCTTCCCCGTGAGGCGTATGACGTGCCAGACCCGAGATCTGATCACCCTCGCGGCACACACCGCCCACGAGCAGCCGCAGCATCACCTCCGCAACGCCATGCCCCAGCGCATAGTGTGGGTGGCGTGCCTGGGGGTCCTTCGTCCAGGCCATGATGGTGTCCTTGGGGATGCCGGCCTTCAGCATGGCTGCGCCAAACGCGTCCTCTTCCAGCGCTGCGCCCACCCAGTTCAGCCTGCCGCCCCCTCCCTCACCACCCATCACGCTTCCCAACCCAAACAACCACCCCACCGCTCCTTCTTCCGCATATTCATCCACCGTTGGCCCAGTGCCGACGGCGAATCAAGCTTCGGCTGGAGCTTTTACAGCCGCGTCGTCGAAACCACCTCCCCTCGTTACCGCACCGGGCACCTAGGTTCGGACCCAGCCCTGCCCATCTCCACAGTGCAAACCAACAAGAGCCCCCAAACGCTCGCCACACCCCCCAATGCCGACCAGGCCGGGTCCCATGCGCGGTTGTGCGCAAGGCCTCACCTCTCCGCCAGGGCCTCAAACGGGCTCGCGGACGCGTGCACGCCGTTGTCACCAACGTTCGGCTCCTCCGTCAATCCCAGGGCCTTGTACTTGGCCAGCACCTCGGCCCGCAGCGACCCGGCCTCCGCCGTGGCGGGGTCCGTGGCGCCCAGCACCTTGCCGCGGAAGTCCTCCCACGCCAGGCTCGCAGGGCTCCACTCCACCACAAAGTAGTGGATGGAGGCGCCCGCCTTCGTGTACTTCTCACGCATCGCCATAAAGAACCCGTTGAGCACGTAGATGTCCGTCGGCGGTGGCGCCGGGGCCGCCCTGATCCTCCGCGCACCGCCGCCCCTGCCCGCTCAGAACCTCCGCTGTACTCCCCGCGTAGCCGCTGCGCCACCTCTCTCTCTCTCTGTGTTTTCTCCAGTACCGCCGGGACGCCCATGGACACCTCACACCTGCCCCCCTATGCACTTGGCACTCGCGCGGCTTACTAAGGCCACGCCGCACCCCGCACTGCCCCCGCACGCACATCCCAGCGCTGCATGCGCGCCATCCGCCCCAACGTCCCTCCCTCGCCTGTGCACGTCACGCCTACCTCCGCTCAGCGTGCCCCCACCCACCCCTCCAGCCTCCGCGGCAGCGCCTCCAACATCCCTCGGGTACGGCGCCGCTTGCAGCAACGCCCGCCCGCCCCACGGCCTTCATCCCATCCCGAGCCCTCACTACGCCCCTCGTCTCTGCCCCCGCTAAAAGAGGAGAGGGGGGGGGGTGAAGGGGCTGGGCACGTCGGGGCGCGCACAGGCTGAGCTTGCCGCAGTAGAACCCGCCCCCGAACTTCACCAGATCCCCGGCCTTCTTTGTCTGGGCCCACCTCGTGTCCATCGCCTCCCCATCGATGCCCAGCTTGGCGCACCCGTCCACCGCGTTGTACACCCAGCCCTTCTGCAGGGCCTCCGCCCAGCTCAGGCCGAACTTCGCCTTGAAGTCCTCCTGCTTTGCTGCCGGCGGGTTCAGGTCTGCGGGCTTGCTCAGGGACGCCTTGTTGGCAATGGCGTAGTAGTGGTTGTCCACCAGCATGTCCTTCTCGATCTTCGTGTTGTCGATGGCCCCAGACTGCCCCACCGAGATCCCTGCTGCCTGGAACTTGCTTGACACCAGCTCCACCACCGCCGGGGTCACCGCGTGCGGCTTGATGAACACGTATGCCATGTTCTTCACCGGCACCACCGGGCCGCTCACCCCCGCAATCTTCTGGCACTTTGCCAGGCACTCGTCCGCGTTGATATCCTCCAGCAGGTCGAACAGCGACTGCTTCTTGCCCTCAAACTCCACCTGCCATGCCCACCCACCCCGGCCCACCCTCACGCTGTGACCCAGCGGCATCCACCCACCGCCTTTGCCCGCCACGGCGCGAGGCAATGGAGACCCGTGGCCAATGCGGAGCGGCCTCCAGGAATATTCCACTTCCATCACTCCAAGATGACTGCGCCTGACGAACTGGAATATTCTCCACCAAGGGCCCCACCCTGACTGCAGCTGAGGAGTATATTCCACACCCAACACCGTACGCTGACTGCGCCTGAGGACTTTGTCTCGCCAAGAAACTGCCCTCAGACGGCGATGGCAGGAATAGTATGTACGCAGTGCCGTACTGTGGCTGTGCTCGAGATTTGGGGAAGTACTTCACACCCCCAACGACTGCATTGCGATTGCAATGGAGGAATATCCCTCACCTATAACTGCACTGTAACTCAAACAACTCACCGCGGTCTGTACTTCATCCCCGCTCGTGGAATATGCCTCATCGAGGAGCGCACTGTGACTGCACTCCGGGTATTATTCCCCACCCAGCAACTGTATTGCAACTGATCGTGAAATACTCCACACTAAGACATGCGCGGACACCTCGCTCGGGCAGAGTTGCCAATCGCAAATAGCGCTGTGACTGCACCCCGGGAATATTCCTCCCGCAAGCTGTACTGTGACTGCACTCCGGAAATTGTTCCCCACCATCCAATGCACTGTAACTGCACCCCGGGAATATTCCTCCTGCAAGCTGTACTGCAACTGGATGAAACGGCTACTCCTCTTCGTGATATCTGCTATGACTGTGCTTCAAGGAAAAGCTCCATCCACAGTGTACTCTGACTGCGCTTGAGGCATATTCCCCGACGAGGACGACAACGCCACATGTGACGCCCGCCACCAAAGGCCTCCACAACCACGCACCGCAACACATCGAATGCACCTCACACAAAGCTGCCCCGCACCGCCACCAGAGCTGCGCTGCACCGTGGCGTGAAGTGCACCTCGCACCCACGCCTTCCCCGTGGGGCGTATGACGTGCCAGACCCGAGATCTGATCACCCTCGCGGCACACACCGCCAACGAGCAGCCGCGGCATCACCTCCGCAACGCCCTGCCCCAGCGCATAGTGTGGGTGGCGTGCCTGGGGGTCCTTCGTCCAGGCCATGATGGTGTCCTTGGGGATGCCGGCCTTCAGCATGGCTGCGCCAAACGCGTCCTCCTCCAGCGTTGCGCCCACCCAGTTCAGCCTGCCGCCTCCTCCCTCGCCACCCATCACGCTTCCCAACCCAAACAACCACCCCACCGCTCCTTCTTCCGCATATTCATCCACCGCTGGCCCAGTGCTGACGGCGAATCAAGCTCCGGCTGGAGCTTTTACAGCCGCGTCGTCGAAACCACCTCCCCTCGTTACCGCACCGGGCACCTAGGTTCGGACCCTACCCTGCCCATCTCCACAGTGCAAACCAACAGGAGCCCCCAAACGCTCGCCACAACCCCCCCTGCCGACCAGGCCGGGTCCCATGCGCGGTTGTGCGCAAGGCCTCACCTCTCCGCCAGGGCCTCAAACGGGCTCGCGGACGCGTGCACGCCGTTGTCACCAACGTTCGGCTCCTCCGTCAATCCCAGGGCCTTGTACTTGGCCAGCACCTCGACCCGCAGCGACCCGGCCTCCGCCGTGGCGGGGTCCGTGGCGCCCAGCACCTTGCCGCGGAAGTCCTCCCACGCCAGGCTCGCAGGGCTCCACTCCACCACAAAGTAGTGGATGGAGGCGCCCGCCTTCGTGTACTTCTCACGCATCGCCATGAAGAACCCGTTGATCACGTAGATGTCCGTCGGCGGTGGCGCCGGGGCCGCCCTGATCCTCCGCGCACCGCCGCCCCTGCCCGCTCAGAACCTCCCCTGTACTCCCCGCGTAGCCGCTGCGCCACCTCTCTCTGTGTTTTCTCCAGTACCGCCGGGACGCCCGTGGATACCTCGCACCTGCCCCCCTATGCACTTGGCACTCGCGCGGCTTACTAAGGCCACGCCGCACCCCGCACTGCCCCCGCACGCACATCCCAGCGCTGCATGCGCGCCATCCGCCCCAACGTCCCTCCCTCGCCTGTGCACGTCACGCCTACCTCCGCTCAGCGTGCCCCCACCCACCCCTCCAGCCTCCGCGGCAGCGCCTCCAACATCCCTCGGGTACGGCGCCGCTTGCAGCAACGCCCGCCCGCCCCACGGCCTTCATCCCATCCCGAGCCCTCACTACGCCCCTCGTCTCTGCCCCCGCTAAAAGAGGAGAGGGGGGGGGGTGAAGGGGCTGGGCACGTCGGGGCGCGCACAGGCTGAGCTTGCCGCAGTAGAACCCGCCCCCGAACTTCACCAGATCCCCGGCCTTCTTTGTCTGGGCCCACCTCGTGTCCATCGCCTCCCCATCGATGCCCAGCTTGGCGCACCCGTCCACCGCGTTGTACACCCAGCCCTTCTGCAGGGCCTCCGCCCAGCTCAGGCCGAACTTCGCCTTGAAGTCCTCCTGCTTTGCTGCCGGCGGGTTCAGGTCTGCGGGCTTGCTCAGGGACGCCTTGTTGGCAATGGCGTAGTAGTGGTTGTCCACCAGCATGTCCTTCTCGATCTTCGTGTTGTCGATGGCCCCAGACTGCCCCACTGAGATCCCTGCTGCCTGGAACTTGCTTGCCACCAGCTCCACCACCGCCGGGGTCACCGCGTGCGGCTTGATGAACACGTATGCCATGTTCTTCACCGGCACCACCGGGCCGCTCACCCCCGCAATCTTCTGGCACTTTGCCAGGCACTCGTCCGCGTTAATATCCTCCAGCAGGTCGAACAGCGACTGCTTCTTGCCCTCAAACTCCACCTGCCATGCCCACCCACCCCGGCCCACCCTCACGCTGTGTCCCAGCGGCATCCACCCACCGCCTTTGCCCGCCACGGCGCGAGGCAATGGAGACCCGTGGCCAATGCGGAGCGGCCTCCAGGAATATTCCACTTCCATCACTCCAAGATGACTGCGCCTGACGAACTGGAATATTCTCCACCAAGGGCCCCACCCTGACTGCAGCTGAGGAGTACATTCCACACCCAACACCGTACGCTGACTGCGCCTGAGGACTTTGTCTCGCCAAGAAACTGCCCTCAGACGGCGATGGCAGGAATAGTATGTACGCAGTGCCGTACTGTGGCTGTGCTCGAGATTTGGGGAAGTACTTCACACCCCCAACGACTGCATTGCGATTGCAATGGAGGAATATCCCTCACCGATGACTGCACTGTAACTCAAACAACTCACCGCGGTCTGTACTTCATCCCCGCTCGTGGAATATGCCTCATCGAGGAGCGCACTGTAACTGCACTCCGGGTATTATTCCCCACCCAGCAACTGTATTGCAACTGATCGTGAAATACTCCACACTAAGACATGCGCGGACACTGCGCTCGGGCAGTGTTGCCAATCGCAAATAGCGCTGTGACTGCACCCCGGGAATATTCCTCCCGCAAGCTGTACTGTGACTGCACTCCGGAAATTGTTCCCCACCATCCAATGCACTGTGACTGAACCCCGGGAATATTCCTCCTGCAAGCTGTACTGCAACTGGATGAAACGGCTACTCCTCTTCGTGATATCTGCTATGACTGTGCTTCAAGGAAAAGCTCCACCCACAGTGTACTCTGACTGCGCTTGAGGCATATTCCCCGCTGAGGACGACAATGACACATGTGACGCCTGCCACCAAAGGCCTCCACAACCACGCACCGCAACACATCGAATGCACCTCACACGAAGCTGCCCCGCACCACCACCAGAGCTGCGTTGCACCGTGGCGTGAAGCGCACCTCGCACCCACGCCTTCCCCGTGGGGCGTATGTCGTGCCAGACCCGAGATTTGATCACCCTCGCGGCACGCACCGCCACCGAGCAGCCGCAGCATCACCTCCGCAACGCCCTGCCCCAGCGCATAGTGTGGGTGGCGTGCCTGGGGGTCCTTCGTCCAGGCCATGATGGTGTCCTTGGGGATGCCGGCCTTCAGCATGGCTGCGCCAAACGCGTCCTCCTCCAGCGCTGCGCCCACCCAGTTCAGCCTGCCGCCCCCTCCCTCGCCACCCATCACGCTTCCCAACCCAAACAACCACCCCACCGCTCCTTCTTCCGCATATGCATCCACCGTTGGCCCAGTGCCGACGGCGAATCAAGCTCCGGCTGGAGCTTTTACAGCCGCGTCGTCGAAACCACCTCCCCTCGTTACCGCACCGGGCACCTAGGTTCGGACCCAGCCCTGCCCATCTCCACAGTGCGAGCCAACAAGAGCCCCCAAACGCTCGCCACACCCCCCAATGCCGACCAGGCCGGGTCCCATGCGCGGTTGTGCGCAAGGCCTCACCTCTCCGCCAGGGCCTCAAACGGGCTCGCGGACGCGTGCACGCCGTTGTCACCAACGTTCGGCTCCTCCGTCAATCCCAGGGCCTTGTACTTGGCCAGCACCTCGGCCCGCAGCGACCCGGCCTCCGCCGTGGCGGGGTCCGTGGCGCCCAGCACCTTGCCGCGGAAGTCCTCCCACGCCAGGCTCGCAGGGCTCCACTCCACCAAAAAGTAGTGGATGGAGGCGCCCGCCTTCGTGTACTTCTCACGCATCGCCATGAAGAACCCGTTGATCACGTAGATGTCCGTCGGCGGTGGCGCCGGGGCCGCCCTGATCCTCCGCGCACCGCCGCCCCTGCCCGCTCAGAACCTCCCCTGTACTCCCCGCGTAGCCGCTGCGCCACCTCTCTCTGTGTTTTCACCAGTACCGCCGGGACGCCCGTGGACACCTCGCACCTGCCCCCCTATGCACTTGGCACTCGCGCGGCTTACTAAGGCCACGCCGCACCCCGCACTGCCCCCGCACGCACATCCCAGCGCTGCATGCGCGCCATCCGCCCCAACGTCCCTCCCTCGCCTGTGCACGTCACGCCTCCCTCCGCTCAGCGTGCCCCCACCCACCCCTCCAGCCTCCGCGGCAGCGCCTCCAACATCCCTCGGGCACGGCGCCGCTTGCAGCAACGCCCGCCCGCCCCACGGCCTTCATCCCATCCCGAGCCCTCACTACGCCCCTCGTCTCTGCCCCCGCTAAAAGAGGAGAGGGGGGGGGGTGAAGGGGCTGGGCACGTCGGGGCGCGCACAGGCTGAGCTTGCCGCAGTAGAACCCGCCCCCGAACTTCACCAGATCCCCGGCCTTCTTTGTCTGGGCCCACCTCGTGTCCATCGCCTCCCCATCGATGCCCAGCTTGGCGCACCCGTCCACCGCGTTGTACACCCAGCCCTTCTGCAGGGCCTCCGCCCAGCTCAGGCCGAACTTCGCCTTGAAGTCCTCCTGCTTTGCTGCCGGCGGGTTCAGGTCTGCGGGCTTGCTCAGGGACGCCTTGTTGGCAATGGCGTAGTAGTGGTTGTCCACCAGCATGTCCTTCTCGATCTTCGTGTTGTCGATGGCCCCAGACTGCCCCACCGAGATCCCTGCTGCCTGGAACTTGCTTGACACCAGCTCCACCACCGCCGGGGTCACCGCGTGCGGCTTGATGAACACGTATGCCATGTTCTTCACCGGCACCACCGGGCCGCTCACCCCCGCAATCTTCTGGCACTTTGCCAGGCACTCGTCCGCGTTGATATCCTCCAGCAGGTCGAACAGCGACTGCTTCTTGCCCTCAAACTCCACCTGCCATGCCCACCCAACCCGGCCCACCCTCACGCTGTGACCCAGCGGCATCCACCAACCGCCTTTGCACGCCACGGCGCAAGGTGACTGAGACCCGTGGCCAATGCGGAGCGGCCTCCAGAAATATTCCACTTCCATCACTCCCAAGATGCTCGTAAAATACTCCCCATTAAGACATGTGCTGGCACTGTCCTCGGGCATTGATTCCCATCGCAAATAGCGCTGTGACTGCACCCCGGGAATATTGCTCCCGCAAGCTGTACTGCGACAGCAACCCGGGAATATTCCCCATCACCCGTTGCGTACTCCGCTGTGGGAATATTCCTCCTGCAAGCTGTACTGCAACTGGATGTAAGGGCTACTCCTCTTCGTGATATCTGCCATAACGGTGCTTCAAGGAAAAGCCCCACCCACAGTGTACTCTGACTGCGCTTGAGGAATATTCCCCGCCGAGGACGACAATGACACATGGGACGCCCGCCACCAAAGGCCTCCACAACCACGCACCGCAACACATCGAATGCACCTCACACGAAGCTGCCCCGCACCACCACCAGAGCTGCGCTGCACCGTGGCGTGAAGCGCACCTCGCACCCACGCCTTCCCCGTGGGGCGTATGTCGTGCCAGACCCGAGATTTGATCACCCTCGCGGCACACACCGCCACCGAGCAGCCGCAGCATCACCCTCCGCAACGCCCTACCCCAGCGCATAGTGTGGGTAGCGTGCCTGGGGGTCCTTCGTCCAGGCCATGATGGTGTCCTTGGGGATGCCGGCCTTCAGCATGGCTGCACCAAACGCGTCCTCTTCCAGCGCTGCGCCCACCCAGTTCAGCCTGCCGCCCCCTCCCTCGCCACCCATCACGCTTCCCAACCCAAACAACCACCCCACCCTTCCATCTTCCGCATATGCATCCACCGCTGGCCCGGTGCTGACGGCGAATCACAGCCGTGTCGTCGAAACCACCTCCCCTCGTTACCGCACCGGGCACCTAGCTTCGGACCCAGCCCTGACCATCTTCACAGTGCAAACCAACAAGAGCCCCCAAACGCTCGCCACACCCCCCCCTGCCGACCAGGCCGGGTCCCATGCGCGGTTATGCGCAAGGCCTCACCTCTCCGCCAGGGCCTCAAACGGGCTCGCGGACGCGTGCACGCCGTTGTCACCAACGTTCGGCTCCCCCGTCAATCCCAGGGCCTTGTACTTGGCCAGCACCTCGGCCCGCAGCGACCCGGCCTCCGCCGTGGCGGGGTCCGTGGCGCCCAGCACCTTGCCGCGGAAGTCCTCCCACGCCAGGCTCGCAGGGCTCCACTCCACCACAAAGTAGTGGATGGAGGCGCCCGCCTTCGTGTACTTCTCACGCATCGCCATGAAGAACCCGTTGATCACGTAGATGTCCGTCGGCGGTGGCGCCGGGGCCGCCCTGATCCTCCGCGCACCGCCGCCCCTGCCCGCTCAGATCCTCCCCTGTACTCCCCGCGCAGCCGCTGCGCCACCTCTCTTTCTCTCTGTTTTCTCCAGTACCGCCGGGACGCCCGTGGACACCTCGCACCTGCCCCCCTATGCACTTGGCACTCGCACGGCTTACTAAGGCCACGCCGCACCCCGCACTGCCCCCGCACGCACATCCCAGCGCTGCATGCGCGCCATCCTCCCCAACCTTTCTCCCTGTCCCGAGTTTATGGAACCATGCGGATGGTGCTCGCGTAAGACCCTAGGCCTTGACTAGGAGGCTTGCAGGTGTAGGGTATAGGCGCACATGCCGAAGATCTTCACCAGCTCCTTCTTGTTCACCTTGCCCATGGCGTTGCGTGGGATGGCACTCACGCCTTTCATGAGCTTCGGAATCTACACGGGCTCCCCCCATCGATCCACTCACCTCCATTTGACCTGGATGGCGCATCCGACATTAGGTGGCCCAAGTGCAGTCGGTCAGGGGCGGCGCCAGTACCTTGTAGGAGGCCATATGCGACGCTGCCCAACTTCCGAGCTCCTTCAAGCTGGGGAGAGTTTCGCCCTGAACCCCGGAAATGCAGCAAGCGGGTTAGAGGGCCCCAATATTCAGCACCAGCAAGTCGGAAACAGCAGGTGGGCGTTGGTTTCAACTCGCACAAAACTTGCGGGTTGCAAGGTTTCAACAGCGCCAAATGAAAGTGGGATGTAGGGATTCACCAATGTGTTCCCCATATAATTCCAGGGAAGGCGCAAAGTGTGACCGCAGTATAACTTTTTTATTCATTCTTATCAGTTTAGTTTATAATAGGTTATTACTTTAGCCTCAGCAGTGTTTAGCATTTTTTTTAATGGTGACACCTTGCCCCTTTGCCCCTTTGCCCCTTGCCCCAACGGGTCTATGCTGCTGTCCTCCACTCTGCGGACTGGCTTTGGCTGACTGGACATGTGGGGGCATCTCGGCTTCCTTGGCTTTTCTCGGCGACGCACAACAGCATTGGGCCAGCATTCTTGAAGGGTGTTGAAGGGTGCTTGCTGCCCAGCCTCGGAGCTCAGTTCCGCAAAATACCGGGTGGCGTTGCGACCCATTATTCATGCTGAGCAGCCTCTCCTTGGCTTGTGCGGGGGGGTGCCGGCCTGATTATCAGTGTTCGGGCAGTGGAAGAACAGGGCCCAGATACCGCGGAGGTCCAGTCTGCTGAGGTGTCCGTGGCATGAGTGTGGCCGGCCAAGCGGCCTCGTCTCATCACCTGAGCTTGCAGGATATCTTGGCGAAAGGGGATGACCTCTTATCGCTGGGCCCAGAGCATGGGTCTAGACGGAACAGGGCGGGGCCTCACCAGAGCACGCAATGTTCTTGGCTGAGGTGGCCTATATGGGGCCAAGCAGGCGTGTGGCTCGGCTTCTTGAGGATTTGTTGCCAAGGGGGGAACTGGTTGGGATGTGGGGGTGGGGAGGTGGTGGGTGGAGATGACACACGCTGGACCCCTCAAATTCCAGGGGGATATCCCAGCAACGATGACAACTTACAACAGGTTGTACCGCAACATGCGGCATCTCATCAGCTTCCCCTCTGCACACATGGTGTGGTAGCTAGCCGAACCAGAACGAACAGTGATGAACATGGTCGTCGACCAGCTTGCAAACTGTTTGCTGCTGGGAGGGCTTGGGACAGCAATCGGTTCAAGGACAGCATCGCCCCTAGGTATGAATCATTGCCGAGTACGTCTTTTGCACCGGCGTGTATACAACCTCCTGCCCTGCCACAAAGTGTGGGTGGTTTACACAGTTTGTGGGTTGTGACTTTGGAGCACGAGGCACTGGAGGTGATAAGGGATGGATATCCAGAGTGATAGGGTTCAAGGGGTCCAACAACTTTCAAGCAATTTATCGAAGCCCTGCAAATTGCAATACCAACATGCAACAAAATTGTATACTTTTGCTGAAATTTACTTCTGTTTTAACCCGATGGCATAGTTACAACCGAAGTGTGCAAATGCATGGTCTTTGGATCCACTTTTACCAACTTACTTCCAAGTCTCCAAACCCAGGCCCCTCTAGTGCCTCATTGTCCAGGTTGGCAGGTCATGAGGATATATAAATTGCAACTACCAATAATAATTAGTATACATCCAGGAAGTAATGATATTGATAATTAATATGATTATCAAATGATAATATAAACATATATGTGATTAGATACTGATAATTGACATGATTATCATATGATAATAATTAACATATCTGAGATCGTATTATCGAGAAATTATTATGATGAAGCCAATTTCTTAGTATTATCACGATCACCATCGTGACATGATTACGACTATTCGGCTCTACCCTGCTGCCATTGATCAGCAACTTTTCAGGCGTGGCTTAGATCTTTCGTCACCTCTGTCCAGGAATCTTTGAAGCCTTGGTCTGTGTCACTGAAACCAACTTTGAAATCCAGTCTTTCAGAATGCAGTACGCTGCTGCGTATCATGGGGAATTTCGCATGGCCCTTTGGCATATAATACGCGTGAATAACGAAACGGCGCGATTCGACCCACGCACGGCAACCTTTCCACTTGCTCATGTTCAATCAACCTCCGTCGACGATTGCATAAAATGGTATTGTCTGATGCAGCGGCCGCGCGAGAGAGATGCTATATGGCCGACCGAGCGCTGTAGCACACCAGCAGGGCGGTGCTGGCCTCATCACCACCCCATTGCTATTATTCAGCAAGGTCAGTTGTGACTTAGATCCATTGCCATCCAAGCACAGGAATTTGTGGAGCTCGGCATGTGTGGCTGACAGAGGCTTCGAAAGCGATGCTCCCCGAATGCTCTTCAGGAAGTGCTGGGGTCGTCACTGGGTGACCTGCAGTGCCCGGGAGGCACCTGCTTGGGTGCTGCCACCAGACCAACTAGCTCACCATAGGCCTCGTCAGGCACCCCGCACACCGCACACTCCTCGATCGCAGGGTGATCCAGGAGGTGGTTTTCAATTTCGAGCGCAGAGAGCTTATATCCGCCACACTTGATGATGTCCACACTGTTCCGGCCGAGGATGCGCCACGACCCATCCTCCTTCTTTACAATGTCCCCTGCGACCCAGCACCCTCGTCCCACCCGGTGAGGATGCCCGCCGTGTGCCTTGAATGGCCCAAGAGGCATACCGCCACGACGAGCCACAGACGTGCATGTGCACTGATAGGTCGCTTCGTCGGCATATGCAAGTGCGCCTTTTGTATGGTCTGCTGCGTGGACACGCGGTGCCGGGTTGACCTGGTTGGGTCGACACCTGTTTTGAAGTAGCCTTCCTCATCGTGCGCTGCTTTCGTGGCATCTGGACGGCCGAAATACTGCCTCAGCCCCCCATCAACCCCCCTCAACCCACGGGCACCGGGCCATGTCACGTGCATATGCGTACGCGCGAGCGTCTTTTGGCCCCAAGAGACAGTCCAACAAGATGGTGGGTCGGCATCCATTGGCCCACGCGCAGGTCAGCAGCGGTGAGGCCCGTCCAGGTCTAGAGTCATAACCCACGCGCAGGTCAGCAGAGGCTAGATACAACATGCATCACCAAGCTACCCTAGGCCATCGTCAATTGCGGCTGGGAATGCACCTCGGTGAAAATCAGCTCTCCACGGACGCGTATCTCCCCCGGGCCATCTGCGAGATGCACCCGCGCCATGTCACGCTGACGTGGACTTTCTCGGGAGCGTCGGCGTCGAGCGCGCATCGCCTTCATAACAGCGGCTTCACAGCGGCGGCTTCATGCATATTCCATACTGTGATACTCAGCCTTCGGAGCGCCGGCACGTGTGGCATACTATGATTGAGTTCCTGGACGTCAGTCCGCGCGCGCCGTGTGGTGATTGCGATTGGGTCCGGGAGGCGCACCTTCAGGGGTCCCTTCCCCTTCAGGAACCACCTGCAAACAACCAGAGGATCTACTCAGTTACTGGATAACCAGGGCGTCATGCATCGTCGGGATCTCTGTGGTGCTGAGCCTCTCGGGATGTCGGTGGCGAATTGCAATCCCCGCAGCCCTCTGGCATACGCTTCACCCCACAAAAAGGGAATATCCTCGTTTCTCATTCGCCCGCGCCACGTGGAAGCGCAGCGAGCACACCGCACTCATCTGCGCCACGTGGCAGCGCAGCGAGCACACCACACTCATCTGCGCCACGTGGAAGCGCAGTGAGCACAGCGCACTCATCTGCGCCCGTGGCAGTACAGCAAGCACACCGCACTCATCTGCGCCGCATGGCAGCGCAGCGAGCACACCGCACTCATCTGCGCCACGTGGCAGCGCAGCGAGCACACCGCACTCATCTGCGCCACGTGGCAGCGCAGCGAGCACACCAAACTCATCTGCGCCACGTGGAAGCGCAGCGAGCACAGCGCACTCATCTGCGCCCGTGAAAGAGCAGCGAGTACACCGCACGCATCTGCGCCACGTAGCAGCGCAGCGAGCGCACCGCACTCATCTGCGCCACGTGGCAGCGCAGCGAGCACACCGCACGCATCTGCGCCACGTGTCAGCACAGCGAGCACACCGCACTCATCTGCGCCACGTGGCAGCGCAGCGAGCACACCGCACGCATTTGCGCCGCAAGGCAGCGCAGCGAGCACACCGCACTCATCTGCGCCACGTGGAAGCGCAGCGAGCACACCACACTCATCTGCGCCACGTGGAAGCGCAGCGAGCACACCGCACTCATCTGCTCCGCATGGCAGCGCAGCGAGCACACCGCACTCATCTGCGCCACGCGGAAGCGCAGCGAGCACACCACACTCATCTGCGCCACGTGGAAGCGCAGCGAGCACACCACACTCATCTGCGCCACGTGGCAGCGCAGCGAGCACACCGCACGCATCTGCGCCACGTGTCAGCACAGCGAGCACACCGCACTCATCTGCGCCACGTGGCAGCGCAGCGAGCACACCGCACGCATTTGCGCCGCATGGCAGCGCAGCGAGCAAAGCGCACTCATCTGCGCCACGTGGAAGCGCAGCGAGCACACCACACTCATCTGCGCCACGTGGAAGCGCAGCGAGCACACCGCACTCATCTGCTCCGCATGGCAGCGCAGCGAGCACACCGCACTCATCTGCGCCACGCGGAAGCGCAGCGAGCACACCACACTCATCTGCGCCACGTGGAAGCGCAGCGAGCACACCACACTCATCTGCGCCACGTGGTAGTGCAGCGAGCACACCGCACTCATCTGCGCCGCATGGCAGCGCAGCGAGCACACCGCACTCATCTGCGCCACGTGGCAGCGCAGCGAGCACAGCGCACTCATCTGCGCCACGTGGCAGCGCAGCGAGCACACCGCACGCATCTGCGCCCGTGGAAGCGCAGCGAGCACACCGCACGCATTTGCGCCGCATGGCAGCGCAGCGAGCAGCGCACTCATCTGCGCCACGTGGAAGCGCAGCGCACACCACACTCATCTGCGCCACGTGGAAGCGCAGCGAGCACACCGCACTCATCTGCTCCGCATGGCAGCGCAGCGAGCACACCGCACTCATCTGCGCCACGCGGAAGCGCAGCGAGCACACCACACTCATCTGCGCCACGTGGAAGCGCAGCGAGCACACCACACTCGTCTGCGCCACGTGGTAGTGCAGCGAGCACACCGCACTCATCTGCGCCGCATGGCAGCGCAGCGAGCACAGCGCACTCATCTGCGCCACGTGGAAGCGCAGCGAGCACACCGCACGCATCTGCGCCACGTAGCAGCGCAGCGAGCGCACCGCACTCATCTGCGCCACGTGGCAGCGCAGCGAGCACACCGCACTTATCTGCGCCACGTGAAGCACAGCGAGCACACCGCACTCATCTGCGCCCGTGGAAGCGCAGCGAGCACCCCGCACGCATTTGCGCCGCATGGCGGCGCAGCGAGCGCACCGCACTCATCTGCGCCACGTGGCAGCGCAGCGAGCACACCGCACGCATCTGCGCCACATGTCAGCACAGCGAGCACACCGCACGCATCTGCGCCCGTGGAAGCGCAGCGAGCACACCGCACGCATTTGCGCCGCATGGCAGCGCAGCGAGCAAAGCGCACTCATCTGCGCCACGTGGAAGCGCAGCGAACACACCACACTCATCTGCGCCACGTGGAAGCGCAGCGAGCACACCGCACTCATCTGCGCCCGTGGAAGCGCAGCGAGCACACCGCACGCATTTGCGCCGCATGGCGGCGCAGCGAGCGCACCGCACTCATCTGCGCCACGTGGCAGCGCAGCGAGCACACCGCACGCATCTGCGCCACATGTCAGCACAGCGAGCACACCGCACGCATCTGCGCCCGTGGAAGCGCAGCGAGCACACCGCACGCATTTGCGCCGCATGGCAGCGCAGCGAGCAAAGCGCACTCATCTGCGCCACGTGGAAGCGCAGCGAACACACCACACTCATCTGCGCCACGTGGAAGCGCAGCGAGCACACCGCACTCATCTGCTCCGCATGGCAGCGCAGCGAGCACACCGCACTCATCTGCGCCACGCGGAAGCGCAGCGAGCACACCACACTCATCTGCGCCACGTGGAAGCGCAGCGAGCACACCACACTCATCTGCGCCCGTGGAAGCGCAGCGAGCACACCGCACGCATTTGCGCCGCATGGCGGCGCAGCGAGCGCACCGCACTCATCTGCGCCATGTGGCAGCGCAGCGAGCACACCGCACGCATCTGCGCCACGTGTCAGCACAGCGAGCACACCGCACGCATCTGCGCCCGTGGAAGCGCAGCGAGCACACCGCACGCATTTGCGCCGCATGGCAGCGCAGCGAGCAAAGCGCACTCATCTGCGCCACGTGGAAGCGCAGCGAACACACCACACTCATCTGCGCCACGTGGAAGCGCAGCGAGCACACCGCACTCATCTGCTCCGCATGGCAGCGCAGCGAGCACACCGCACTCATCTGCGCCACGCGGAAGCGCAGCGAGCACACCACACTCATCTGCGCCACGTGGAAGCGCAGCGAGCACACCACACTCATCTGCGCCACGTGGTAGTGCAGCGAGCACACCGCACTCATCTGCGCCGCATGGCAGTGCAGCGAGCACACCGCACTCATCTGCGCCACGTGGAAGCGCAGCGAGCACAGCGCACTCATCTGCGCCACGTGGAAGCGCAGCGAGCATACCGCACGCATCTGCGCCACGTAGCAGCGCAGCGAGCACAGCGCAATCATCTGCGCCACGTGGCAGCGCAGCGAGCACACCGCACGCATCTGCGCCACGTGGCAGCACAGCGAGCGCACCGCACTCATCTGCGCCCGTGGAAGCGCAGCGAGCACACCGCACGCATTTGCGCCGCGTGGCAGCGCAGCGAGCGCACCGCACTCATCTGCGCCCGTGGAAGCGCAGCGAGCACACCGCACGCATTTGCGCCGCGTGGCAGCGCAGCGAGCACAGCGCACTCATCTGCGCCCGTGGAAGCGCAGCGAGCACACCGCACGCATTTGCGCCGCATGGCAGCGCAGCGAGCACAGCGCACTCATCTGCGCCACGTGGAAGCGCAGCGAGCACACCGCACTCATCTGCGCCGCATGGCAGCGCAGCGAGCACACCGCACTCATCTGCGCCACGTGGAAGCGCAGCGAGCACAGCGCACTCATCTGCGCCCGTGGAAGAGCAGCGAGCACACCGCACGCATCTGCGCCACGTAGCAGCGCAGCGAGCGCACCGCAATCATCTGCGCCACGTGGCAGCGCAGCGAGCACACCGCACGCATCTGCGCCACGTGGCAGCACAGCGAGCACACCGCACTCATCTGCGTGCCACGTAAGCAGCGCAGCGACGCACCGCATTTGCGCCGCGTGGCAGCGCAGCGAGCACAGCGCACTCATCTGCGCCCGTGGCAGCGCAGCGAGCACACACGCACATTGCGCCGCCAGCGCAGCGAGCACACCGCACTCATCTGCGCCACGGAAGCGCAGCGAGCACTCACACCGCACTCATCTGCGCCACATGGAAGCGCAGCGAGCACACCACACTCATCTGCGCCACGTGGTAGTGCAGCGAGCACACCGCACTCATCTGCGCCACATGGCAGCGTAGCGAGCACACCACACTCATCTGCGCCACGTGGAAGCGCAGCGAGCACACCGCACTCATTTGCGCCGCATGGCAGCGCAGCGAGCACACCACACTCATCTGCGCCACGTGGCAGCGCAGCGAGCACAGCGCACTCATCTGCGCCACGCGGAAGCGCAGCGAGCACACCACACTCATCTGCGCCACGTGGAAGCGCAGCGAGCATACCACACTCATCTGCGCCACGTGGTAGTGCAGCGAGCACACCGCACTCATCTGCGCCACATGGCGGCGTAGCGAGCACACCACACTCATCTGCGCCACGTGGAAGCGCAGCGAGCACACCGCACTCATCTGCGTCGCATGGCAGCGCAGCGAGCACACCACACTCATCTGCGCCACGTGGCAGCGCAGCGAGCACAGCGCACTCATCTGCGCCACGTGGCAGCGCAGCGACCGCACCGCACTCATCTGCGCCCGTGGAAGCGCAGCGAGCACACCGCACGCATTTACGCCGCGTGGCAGCGCAGCGAGCACAGCGCACTCATCTGCGCCCGTGGAAGCGCAGCGAGCACACCGCACTCATCTGCACCGCATGGCAGCGCAGCAAGCACAGCGCACTCATCTGCGCCACGTGGAAGCGCAGCGAGCACACCGCACTCATCTGCGCCGCATGGCAGCGCAGCGAGCACACCGCACTCATCTGCGCCACGTGGAAGCGCAGCGAGCACAGCGCACTCATCTGCGCCCGTGGAAGAGCAGCGAGCACACCGCACGCATCTGCGCCACGTAGCAGCGCAGCGAGCGCACCGCAATCATCTGCGCCACGTGGCAGCGCAGCGAGCACACCGCACGCATCTGCGCCACGTGGCAGCACAGCGAGCACACCGCACTCATCTGCGCCCGTGGAAGCGCAGCGAGCACACCGCACGCATTTGCGCCGCGTGGCAGCGCAGCGAGCACAGCGCACTCATCTGCGCCGCATGGCAGCGCAGCGAGCACACCGCTCATCTGCGCCACGCGGAAGCGCAGCGAGCACACCACACTCATCTGCGCCGCAGCGAGCACACCACACTCATCTGCGCCACGTGGTAGTGCAGCGAGCACACCGCACTCATCTGCGCCGCATGGCAGTGTAGCGAGCACACCACACTCATCTGCGCCACGTGGAAGCGCAGCGAGCACACCGCACTCATCTGCGCCGCATGGCAGCGCAGCGAGCACAGCGCACTCATCTGCGCCACGTGGAAGCGCAGCGAGCACACCGCACTCATCTGCGTCGCATGGCAGCGCAGCGAGCACACCACACTCATCTGCGCCACGTGGCAGCGCAGCGAGCACAGCGCACTCATCTGCGCCACGTGGCAGCGCAGCGAGCGCACTGCACTCATCTGCGCCCGTGGAAGCGCAGCGAGCACACCGCACGCATTTACGCCGCGTGGCAGCGCAGCGAGCACAGCGCACTCATCTGCGCCCGTGGAAGCGCAGCGAGCACACCGCACTCATCTGCACCGCATGGCAGCGCAGCAAGCACAGCGCACTCATCTGCGCCACGTGGAAGCGCAGCGAGCACACCGCACTCATCTGCGCCGCATGGCAGCGCAGCGAGCACACCGCACTCATCTGCGCCACGTGGAAGCGCAGCGAGCACAGCGCACTCATCTGCGCCCGTGGAAGAGCAGCGAGCACACCGCACGCATCTGCGCCACGTAGCAGCGCAGCGAGCGCACCGCAATCATCTGCGCCACGTGGAAGCGCAGCGAGCACACCGCACGCATCTGCGCCACGTGGCAGCACAGCGAGCACACCGCACTCATCTGCGCCCGTGGAAGCGCAGCGAGCACACCGCACGCATTTGCGCCGCGTGGCAGCGCAGCGAGCACAGCGCACTCATCTGCGCCGCATGGCAGCGCAGCGAGCACACCGCACTCATCTGCGCCACGCGGAAGCGCAGCGAGCACACCACACTCATCTGCGCCACGTGGAAGCGCAGCGAGCACACCACACTCATCTGCGCCACGTGGTAGTGCAGCGAGCACACCGCACTCATCTGCGCCGCATGGCAGTGTAGCGAGCACACCACACTCATCTGCGCCACGTGGAAGCGCAGCGAGCACACCGCACTCATCTGCGCCGCATGGCAGCGCAGCGAGCACAGCGCACTCATCTGCGCCACGTGGCAGCGCAGCGAGCACACCGCACGCATCTGCGCCACGAGGAAGCGCAGCGAGCACACCGCACGCATTTGCGCCGCATGGCAGCGCAGCGAGCACAGCGCACTCATCTGCGCCACGTGGAAGCGCAGCGAGCACACCGCACTCATCTGCGCCGCATGGCAGCGCAGCGAGCACACCGCACTCATCTGCGCCACGCGGAAGCGCAGCGAGCACACCACACTCATCTGCGCCACGTGGAAGCGCAGCGAGCACACCACACTCATCTGCGCCACGTGGCAGCGCAGCGAGCACAGCGCACTCATCTGCGTCACGTGGCAGCGCAGCAAGCACTCTGCGCTGTTCTGGGGAGGGCAAGTCCACTGAGGGTCACCTTGATCTCCTGCCCAGGCAAGGGCGCCCCCACGAAGCCCGGCCGGCGGCTATCGGATGGAGAATACGGATTCGAAAGGATCATCCCTGTCTCGGTCATACCATAGCGTTCCAGTAGCACTTGCCCTGGACAGCTCACCAGCCGACGTGCCAACCATCACCACCAACCCCCCTTCAGCCCACCACTGGCCAAAGCATAGGCACAACTGGTCGCACAGCCATCTCGCTCAGCTACCCGAGTAACGCTGCGTGCAACATGTACCGGCTGGGAGCCCTCGGCAATGGCTGCCTCCGGCGGTTGCAGCCGCGCCTCATAGGCATTGGTGGACCCCAGTAATCTTGACCCACACCTGAACCCGGAGGCTTTCCAGCCCGGCGCCTCGGAGGCTATCCGGCCCGGCGCCTCGGACGCTATCCGGCCCGGCGCCTCGGAGGCTATCCGGCCCGGAGCCTCGGACGCTATCCGGCCCGGCGCCTCGGAGGCTATCCGGCCCGGCGCCTCGGAGGCTATCCGGCCCGGCGCCTCGGAGGCTATCCGACCAGGCTATCTGGCCCGGCGCCTCTGGCGCCGCCTGGCTTTCGCTCCATTCTCCACTCCCCCCCGCAAGAGTTTTTGACAGAGGAGCGCACCGGTGATTTCCTTCCAGCCATTCATGATGGGCAGAGGGCAAGCGGCCGAGCCGCTTATCGTGAGCCGCAGCGCGCGCATCGCCGCCGCGCCGGCCTGCTGCTTGGCGGGAGGCATCTTGCTGTAGGCATTCAGCAGGAAGTTGTACATCGTCGGCACCCCCATGAACACGGTGATTGGCTGTGGGCCCCACATCCCGCTCCCGTCACCCTCATGAACGCAATGATTCGCTGTGGGCCCCTCATTCCCCCCGGCCACCCCATGAACGCAGTGATTGGCTGTGGGCCCCACATCCCCGGCACCCCCATGAACACGGTGATTGGCTGTGGGCCCCACATCCCGCTCCCGGCACCCCCATGAACACGGTGATTGGCTGTGGGCCCCACATCCGCTCCGGCACCCCATGGACACGGTGATTGGCTGTGGGCCCCACATCCCGCTCCTGGCACCCCCATGAACGCAATGATTGGCTGTGGACCCTCATCCCCCGGCCACCCCATGAACGCAGTGATTGGCTGTGGGCCCCTCATCCCCCCCCCGGTACCTCCATGACACGGTGGGACCACACAGCATATCTAGCCGCAGTGCCTTCATGGCATTCGCGGACTCCATACATGGCCAAGCCCATCCGAGAGCAAGCCCGTGTGCCGCAACGGCATTTGCTGGCGGTTGCGCATCGCGGTCCGATCATATTACGATCCAGCGGCGTTTGATGGCTGTTGCGCATGGCGGTCTGATCATATTACAATTCATCACGCTTCATCTTCTGGAAGATGCAAACAACTCGTAGCGAACAGGTGCTGCAGAGCGGAGGCATGTGACGCACCGGCTGCTGCACCACGCGCTCCCACATCTGCGAGGGGCTGAACTTAGGCATGAACTCGATGGCGGCGCCATACATGAGGGGGGTGATGAACGCGTTCACGATGCCGTGGATGTGATGCAGCGGCAGCACATGTAGAATGCGGTCCTCCGCACACCACCCCCAGGCGCCTGCAATTGCCACCCCCAGTGCACAAAAGTCAAAGTGTGAGAGAGCTCCGCAGCAGTGGAGCCCGGGGTTGGTGCCCTGACCTGACCACATGAGCACCCTTGTGACGGTAGAGTGGGCGCTATGCACAACATGGGGGTCCCCAGGGTGCTACGGGCAGGGCTATGATAGAGTGGGGCGCTATGCACACCATGGGGGTCCCTAGGGTGCTGCGGGCAGGGCATTCGCACCACCCATCGACTTGCATTGTGCCTGGAGCCCTTTGTGGGAGTGCAACGCCCCCTTAGGGCGGCCCGTGGTGCCACTGGTGTATATGATCAATGCGCCCTTGTCATTTGAAGGCTTGGGAAGCGCGATGCTGCCAGTGAGCCCCATCCCCTCGCCGCGTCAGCAACAGATCCACTCGCCCTCTCGCCGATGGCTCAGAGCAGCCCTGAAGCGCCTTGCATCTCGCCATCCCCTTTGCACCCACCGGGCAGCCTACCGGCACCAGCTGGTTGGTACTTCCAGCCAGGCACCGTAGCATAGCGTTCTCCTCGGCGGCCGCGAGTAGGCCACCTCGGATCTGCAGTTTGGCGCTTCGGCATGAAGGCGGCGAGGCGGCACCTTTTGAGCGCAGCCTCATCGTACTTGTGCGTGTTCATCAGCTTCCCCCCCACGTAAACCTTCCACAGGGCCCCCCACGGCGGACCCCTCTCAGGTCTTCCACCTGTCCGTGGCGGCGCTGAAGCAGCAAGACGCGTGTGGAGAGGGCGCGGGGCAGCGGAGCGACCATCGCGGGGCAGCGGAGCAACAGCAACAGCGACAGCAACAGCGACGTTCTAAATGGGCCCGGGAACGCAGTGCATGAAACATCAACCCGTTGCGCAGACACGTCCCTGGCATCGTTAGTTGTAACTGCGATTTGCCATGGCTTTTACCCCGCATCCGGGCAGGCTGGGGAGTCCCCCTCCTGACAATGACTTGCAGGCTGGGGAGACCCGTGGCTCGGGAGTCCCCCTCCTGACACTGACCTGCAGGCTGGGGAGACCCGTGGCTCGGGAGTCCCCCTCCTGACACTGACCTGCAGGCTGGGGAGACCCGTGGCTCGGGAGTGCCCCTCCTGACACTGACCTGCAGGAGGACAGCTTGAGCACCTGTGTAAGGATAGGGCGCCAGGTCTCACCTTGCCCGGGTATTCGCTGATGGCCTTCGCGACAGGGGTCATGCGAGAAACTGCAGCGCAAGCACATCGTGGGAACCCAGTTGATAAGGTTAGGTCACACTGCGCGTCACAAACCCTAGAGGCTGCAGTGACGTGCTGCGCCGAAGTCACGTGCTTGAGGATCGGCCTCGCACAAACAGACCAACAGATATCGACGCTCCGAAATCAAAGGAGGAGTGCAGTCTCATCGAAAACATCGTGAGATGAGAGGACACGGCCTTGGCACAAGCCCCGTGGCGGTCCGGTCTTTGCGTGCCGGCTGAGCGCATAAGGACTCCGCAGCCCGACATGGGGCGCCGGCGGGCGCACCGGCGAGCACCGGCTCAAGCCGGATCAAGGCAGCCCCGCACTTTGCAGCGAGCGGCTTAAGCAGCTCGGAGTACGCTTTGGTAACAAGTACGACGGACACCTTAGAGTCCTGCGAGCGCTCACCAGGACTGCCACGTCATGCATACTGGTAGGGGAAACGCGCGAGACGCGGCGCTCGGCAAGGAGGTGCGTTACGCGGTCAGGGAAAGAACTGAATACTGCTGGATGGCGCCAGTCGTTCAGGACTACGCGGGACACTCGCGACCACACAAGCAGTCCGCGCAGAAGGGTAACGCAGCGGGCACAGGGGACACAGTGGAGCAGAGACGCGAGATCGAGCGAAGCGGCGCGGGAGAGAGCAACCTGAGCTCGCGGAGCAGCACGCGACCTCTACTTCTCAGGCTCAAGTGGCTAGAGAAGCGATGCCGCACCTCGAGAACATAGAGCAGCTCCGCCGCAGGGTTCGCGAGGGCGAGGGGCACCGCCACCCCTCCTGGAACGTGGAGGGGGATAACAACGCCACCCGTCAGGCTCTCGGTTTTCGTGCCGTAAACGCGGCGAGAGTCCTTCTACGCGAACGCACGCGAACGCACGCGAACCAGGCACAGATTCCGTCGGTTGCACTTGCAGACGAATATCGATTCGATTTCGATCGTAAGGAGTTGATGCGAAATCTGCCGCGACTTTAACGCCGAAGCGCTCTTTCAGGCTCACGACGTGTTGACCCGAGGTCAGCACTGAGGTAGCTCACAGGGCCGACAGGGTTTCAGTTTTCAGGCGAAGTGACGCTCCGCACAACTATCGGCCTATCAAGGTCCCTCGCAGCTTCCTCAAGCTCGCAGGCACTCGGCACTGTGTACACAATAGCTTCGAGAGAAATGACAAAGAGTTCTCGTGATTGGCGTGCGGACCGCTCGAGAGGAGCCGTGCAGCAGGGAGGTGCACCGCAGCCACGTGGCAGCAGGGAGATGCACCGCAGCCGACACGTGCATTAAAGTTTGTGGAAGGCACACCTGCGAGCCACGCGGCCCACATCCCCGCGACATACTCGGCACCGGGCTCGGCCATAACGGCCACGCGTGGCCCATTTTGGATCTTAGACTGGACGCTGGGGACCTGCACCAAACAAAGAACAAAACATCGATCGCCCACCACGCCCCACTGACTTTCGTGCGGGTCAACAGTGGACAACTACACGAAAGAAAGAATTATTGTGTGGTCTCATGTTTGCCGCACAGAGGCACGTGCCAGTCAGGCCCGAAGGAAAATTACAAGCGAGCGCTGCTGACCCACGAAGGCAGAGCGAGTGCGATCCCTGACTGAGCTCGTGGTAGATATCCAAAGTCCGAGGCTGGTTAGCGTGAAGATCCAACACGCCACTAATATGGGAGGATGCACTCTCGTGATGTGGCGAGGTGTTTTCGTAAAGAGTCCAGGCCGGGGCTCAACGGCGCACATCTCGATGGAAGGTACGCAGACGCTATAAGCTCTCCACGGAATGTTACGCACCGGTGTGGACTGACAGGCCTGGAGCACTTGTTTTGCATAGCCAGTGGCTTCTACGTTGACATCGCTGTATGTCCAGGACTCTTCACCCACGACCACCTGCGTCATCCACACCCAAAGGCGGTATATATTACAGAGGTCGAAATATTCGTTAAAAATTCCGCCCACATATTAGGAACAGAAGCGTCGGCGTGGCCGTTTCTTGAACGACTGGTGTTGCGGTGCCAATCCAATCTGCTTGGCGAGAGGGACGTACGGCGACGCGGTCATCATACTTGGTGTGCATCGCGGCAACGTCGTTGTCAACTGACGTATAACAATATCACGTCTGTCGCCTCCCAAAGGATGCCCTCAAAATCTGTTAAACCAAGTAAGACCCAAGAAAACGCGGAGGGAAAAAGGAAGAATTTGCAAGTGAAAGACAGACGAGACTCGTCCGGCCGACAGCGCAGCGACGCAACATTTTCGACGCGAATGATAACAACACAACGACACGGCATGAGGCCCGTCGTTAAAGTTTGGGAATTTCGAGTTTTCGCGGACGTGACACGGCGTCGCCGCAGGCGAAAATTTTGGAAAAAAAAGAATATCCCTTTCGAAAAAACCTTCGATTCCTTAATACGATTTTAAGGATGCGCACATGAGAGGGAATATTCTTAGGGTCCTATAGGCATGCGTACTTAGTAGCGGAGGAGGTGAAAATTGAAGTGCTCTCAGGTGAGACGCGGAGACGTGGAGACGCGGAGACGTGGAGACACGGAGACGCGGAGCGGACGCGCGGAGACTGAAATACATCGGAGATAATCATACGGGGATACGAAAAATAGCGGTGATGAGTAATATTACGAGGTGATAGGAAAAATTACGGTGATCGATTAGGAAATATTGCCGTTGATAATGAATAGTAGCGCGGGTAAAGTGAAATACACTGAGAAAGGAGGGAGAGGGAAAGGGGGAAAAGGGGGAAAGGAAAGGATAAAAGGGGAAAAGGGAAAAGAAGAAAAGGAGGCGAAAAGAGTAGAGGGGGGGAGGGGGGAGGGGAAAAGTATGGACGAGGGAGGGGCGGCCCCCGCAATGCCGACCCCTCTCTGCCGGGAGGCAAAGTTCCGATTTTCGGGCGCCATACCTTTAGTGGAATATCATTATGGTTATAAGATATATCGATTTTGGGTTTTAACATTTGCAACAGGTTATTACATTCGTTTGTAGCAGGTTATTACATATCCAACTAATTATTACATATCCAGCTGGTTATTACATATTCAGCTGGTTATTACATATCCAGCTGGTCATTACATAATACATATCCAACTGGTTATTCGTACATATCCAACTGGTTATTACATATCCAATTGGTTATAACATCGTATGATCGGCGTCTGCTGGAAGTGACGCCCCGACTGTCATTCCTATAGTTAGGGTGTATGACTGTCACCGGTCCCGGAACCCTAGACCCCGAACATATAACGGGAAGACTGAGTATTATCCGTTTATCTATTCTGATTACCACACTCCGAATATACAGTCAAGCTGATATATTCAGCAGGTTTGGTACCACGCACGCTTAATTTTACACTGCGACTTTGGCCATGATTGGCTAAGCACCGACCGACGCTTGAGATGGGGTGAGGGGCCCGCGCTAGAGAGGTTTTCGGTACGGGCTCAGTTACGGACGCGCGGTTGATTGGACATGATTGGCTAGCGCGTACGGCAGCTTATTTTCCGTGCAGTATCGTTGGGCTGGATTTTGTTGTTTCTGGTCGCTAGTACACCGTCCGACATTGATCACGTCCTTTCGTCCCACACGACCGCGTGCAATTTGCTGTTTCCCCGATTTACCCTCGACGACCCGCCGCAACTCGCTAGCCGTCGCCCACACCGTTAGCCTCACCTCGCATTTACCACCTCACCCTGTCTCTGCAGTCATTTCATCACTTCTACGAGATCACACACTGCGGGTACTTCTACGAGATCACACACTGCGGCCGCACGCCGCTCACTAGTTACAATTTTCGACGATGCCGCAGCTCGACATGCAACCACACCAGCCACTCCTACGGTTACGACTACACCAACTGCCCAGTCGGCAGGGGCGTTGTTCCTCGAAGCAGTTAGACGTCTGGCGAAGGAATCCTTCGACGAGCGTGCCGCCAAGCTCGTCATCAAGAAGGTGTACGACGACAAACATGGACGTTTTGACGGTACGGAGTCGAACGTCAGCTCCGTTTTCGCCCGTCTGGTATTGGCATTACGGGACATTTTCGTCACTGAGGAGTCCGCGTTTGCCTCTTTGTTCGACCTGGAGGATGCCACCCTGCCCGTACGCGCTGAGGCGAACAAACTTTTGTTTTCGACACTGGAATTCATCGTTGCTCCAGTGTCACCCGCAGCAGACTGGATGGAGTCTTCGGCGGAGGCACACCCGTTCGATGGGAAGCGGGTGTTGCTGGAGATCGCCAGGATGCTTCTGGATTCCGGCGGGCCCTTCCAGGGCACCGCGGACCTTCTGGCCATCAGGATCAACCAGTTCGACCCGTCGCGGGCTATCGCCGCCTTCAACGCCGCTCTCCGGTCCGCTCGACGGAAGAGCACCCTCGACGCCATGGAGGTCAAGTCCCTCTTCATCAAGTCCCTCGACCCGGTCTTCTATGCTCCGGTCGTCAACCGCCTCCTGTTGCACGACCAACGTGCGGCGGAGTCCCTTGCCACCATTCAGCAATGGACCCGTGAGTGCCACGCACAACACGGGACGGATTCGCACGTCCCGCCTGCTACGCGCACGTTCTCCGCCCTCACCCTGGCTGGGCAGAGCGACGACGAGGACTACAAGACCGTCTTCGGCGAGCTCCGCGACCAAATCTACGACATGAAGAAAGAGCTGAAGGCCCTCCACAACCGTCTCGACGACACGAAGGGCTACACGCCCCGCAACGACAAGAAGAACACCATCGGACGCGGTGGACATGGTGACGGCTACCGCTTCGCGGCGAAGCCCCTCCCCGAGCACGGCAACTTCCCGCAGACCTTCCGTGGGAAGTCTTCGGGTAAAGTGGCTTTCCACAAGCCCACCGGCACGTTCGTTCCGTTGTGCCGGCATCCGGCATGCTCCGCTACGGCAGAGAAGCATTGGCATCGGGACTGCCCGAACGGCGGGCCACGCGGACATGTTGGGGCGCACGGTTTCAGCATTGCGAACGGCGAGAACGACGTGCTCGCCATGATGTTCCAGAACGCCGTGGACGACGACGACGCCGCCCGTTTCGACGCCGTCTGCTACATTGCAGACGGCAAACCGGAGCTCTACGACACCGCCTCCGCGTTCTCCTTCGCTGTCGCCGAGGAGCGGGTGCCCGACACCATCGACGAGTACCTGGGGTACCGCCAGCCCGCTTCGGGGTTTGCGCGGTTGGTGGTGCTACGAACATCCACAACTTCAAGATTCACGACGAAGTCCATGCCGACGCTCTGGACGTGCCACCACCGCCGACACCGCCCTCCGCTCCGCAGTCGGTGGTGTCCGACGAGGGGATGTACCCCGTCAGCGCGCTACACGCGCACGAGCCACACGCGACCTTCATGGACAAGTTCGCGTTCAACTTGGACGTCGCGGGGACGGAGCCGACCCTTGTCATGCACCACATGGGCCCCGTCGCGCCCGTGGACTCCGTCTCCGTAACGACGGACGACTCCGAGGATGATGGCGAGTGTCTTCCGCCACCGAGACAGGCCTTAGGGATGCGGCAGACCGCCAATGGGTTTCGGATTCGCTGCCCTCACGTCTCTCGCAGTCTGCCTGATGTTTGTTATTTGTGCAACTGCCGCGCCTTCGCGTGATTGCTCCGCGCCAACATCTTCGGCAACAGGGCGCATCGGCGACGAGGTCGGTGGTGCTGATGTGCTGAGTCTGCTGACGCCCACAGCCATCCCGCCGGATCTCTACTGGCAGCCGGAAGGCTGGTACCACAGCTGGTACCGTGCTACGTACGGGTACGGGTGGACGTGGCTCCCAGGCCCCCCGCAACCACCTGAGGCAGCTCCGATTGTTACTTCGCCGCCCTCGCCGGGCGGTGCTCCGCCATCGCCGGACTACGAGCCACCCGCCTGGGGCGGTGGAACCGGAGATGCACTTTCTTCTTCAATTCAACACCGGGCCGGACCGGTTGCACCCGGTGCAACTGCCTGCGACGACATCGGCACATCTTCAACTCTCTCAATTTGCTCTACGCATGATTTGACAAACAATGGTACCGGCTCTCCTGGGCGCTGTAACAGTGGCACCGGCTCTCCCGGGCACTTTCAACGTGGCTAGAGTTACCGAGTTGAGATTAGCCTGCCTACCTCCAGATGCTGTTGGTTCAGGTTGCCCCAAGATGGGCTTAATTTAGGGTTTTAACTGTATCCGTATTCTGCAGTATGCCTCACTAGCTGCTAGTTTCGGGAGTTGCCCTGCCAGAAAGGACAGGTTCTCCTGTAGGATGCTTATTTCCACCGAAGCTGAGTAGGTGTTTATTTCAGTTCCGTGACCACCTAGTTTGCCAGTCACCACCCTAGGTGGTGTGCTGGAAGTGACGCCCCGACTGTCATTCCTATAGTTAGGGTTTATGATTGTCACCGGTCCCGGAACCCTAGACCCCGAACATATAACGGGAAGACTGAGTATTATCCGTTTATCTATTCTGATTACCACACTCCGAATATACAGTCAAGCTGATATATTCAGCAAGGTCAGCGGTATACAAAAACTACATTTTAAAGGTTATGAGGTTATGCAAGTTATGATTATGATGTTATCACATTCATTGCAAATACATGATTTTGTTATCTCAACAGGTTATGATATTATAGCAGGTTATCATAATGTTTTGTCTCGCCATTGTTATCCCTCGGGCGGTGGAGGGTTCAGTGTTGATTCCGATTCCTCTTCATCGGGTGTTGGTACAAAACCTAGTGGTTTTTGTACACTATATAGTGGCGTACCACTATATAGTGGAACTGGTACACTATATAGTGTACCACTTCCACTATATAGTGTACCACTTCCACTATATAGTGGAATTGACCACTATATCGTGTACCAGTTCCACTATATCGTGGAACTGGTACACTATATAGTGTACCAATTTCACTACATAGTGGAACTACTACATTCTTTTCCATTACCCTTTGCTAAATTGGCTCATTCGCTTAAAGAGTTGCTAGGGGCTTCCTCGAAGGTCCTTTGAAAATTTGGGGACCTATGTTGTACTGGAATATCCCGGTTCAAGATATCAGACAGTCAGTGAACCAATATAGATAAACTCGTATAAGAAATAAACCCTAAGCTAGATATACCCGGAACGGTCACGGAGTCGGAACGGTCTCGAGTCTAGCTACCTGTGACACTCGGTGTGTCACAGCACAGGCTTACGGATCAGTCACGGTCCAGTGTTGGCTACCTAGGAATCTGTCATAGGGGCCTGCACCGGGACTCCCGGTCAGGGCTGCCTATACAGATTTCAGCACACCACCCCAGCACTGTGGGTGGTGACTGACAGGTAAGTCAGAGAAGTTAAGATAAGTTAGGGTAGGAGCTAGGGTGACAAACCTAACTGCTAATCCAACTGTGCTATTCTGATACACAAATTGAAACCCTCTAGCTAGCACAAGTGCAGAAACCTACGGGTAAGGAGCTCCCGCTAAACAACTGAAAGGCACTGTGTAAGCAAACCAGATTGAAGATTGTAGATGTCAAAGCAAAGCATAAAGCAAATTGAAGACCATGTTGAGGTCAAAGCACATCTCAGCACACCACCAGAGTGGTGTACTGCCAGAGCCAGAAGGAAAACTACTCGGGGTCACCCTACCATTTTAGAAAACGTTAGTACGTGCACTAACGGTGAGTTAGTGTGTCTTAACGTCATACTAGCGCATACTAACGCCGCTTACTTTTAGTACGCGTACTAACGACGTACTAACGCGATGCGTTAGTACACAATGTGCGTTAGTATGATTGAATGTGGGAGTTGGTGGACTCGTGGTGTGGTGCGTAGTGGGTCACGGATGGGGTCCAAATGCACTTCAATGATGTTCTAAGGCGATTGGATGGCGAACTGGACATTGGTTAAGGGGGTATGACGCTGTTTGAAGAAGCCGATATGTGGGCTAAATTCCTTTGGGAATGTGCTACGTTAGCATGTCGTTAGTATGTCGTTAGTACACTAGACCAATCACACGTTAGCGTGTTAACGGCGTACTAACTCCCACTCTTCTTAAGTGTGGGAGTTGGTGGACTCGTGGCGTTGTGCGTAGTGGGTCATGGATGGGGTCCAAATGCACTTCAGTGATGATCTAAGGCGATTGGATGGCGAACTGGACATTGGTTAAGGGGGTATGACGCGGTTTGAAGAAGCCGGTATTGGGGCTAAATTCCTTTGGGAATGTGCTACGTTAGCATGTCGTTAGTATGTCGTTAGTACACTATACCAATCACACGTTAGCGTATTAACGGCGTACTAACTCCCACTCTCCTTAAGTGTGGGAGTTGGTGGACTCGTGGCGTGGTGCGTAGTGGGTCACGGATGGGGTCCAAATGCACTTCAATGATGTTCTAAGGCGATTGGATGGCGAACTGGACATTGGTTAAGGGGGTATGACGCGGTTTGAAGAAGCCGATATTGGGGCTAAATTCCTTTGGGAATGTGCTACGTTAGCATGTCGTTAGTATGTCGTTAGTACACTAGACCAATCACACGTTAGCGTGTTAACGGCGTACTAACTCCCACTCTCCTTAAGTGTGGGAGTTGGTGGACTCGTGGCGTGGTGCGTAGTGGGTCATGGATGGTGTCCAAATGCACTTCAGTGATGATCTAAGGCGATTGGATGGCGAACTGGACATTGGTTAAGGGGGTATGACGCGGTTTGAAGAAGCCGATATTGGGGCTAAATTCCTTTGGGAATGTGCTACGTTAGCATGTCGTTAGTATGTCGTTAGTACACTAGACCAATCACACGTTAGCGTGTTAACGGCGTACTAACTCCCACTCCCCTTAAGTGTGGGAGTTGGTGGACATGTGGCGTGGTGCGTAGTGAGTCATGGCTGGGGTCCAAATGCACTTCAGTGATGTTCTAAGGTGACTGGATGGCGAACTGGACATTGGTTAAGGGGGTATGACGCGGTTTGAAGAAGCTGATATGGCTGAGCTCCTTTGGGAATGTGCTACGTTAGCATGTCGTTAGTATGCCATTTAGTACACTAGACCAATCAGACGTTAATGTGTTAAACATATATTATCTAACATGTTAAACGTGTACTAACCACGGTATACGTGCGTAAACTACGCAACCACTGCACATGCCGGGTGTTCCACTAAACCACACGACGCAAGATGCCGAGGGACTGTCCACGGCCTAGAATCCCGTCGACCGAAACATGAGTTCAGTCCTCATTGTCGTCCTAGTCGTCGTCGTAGTCAAGTGGTGGCTTTAGGCATTCAAAAAAGTCAGCCGTGGGGTCAAGAATGACCGCGATCTCCATGCACGGATGTGGTACGTATAACGACGACCTGCTGTTCAACTTTGTTGGCTAAGATGAAATGCTCGGAGTTCTTCTCAAAAGCCGTTGGGTCACGGTGCGGGTTGAAGGTGTACACCGTCTTAGCCAAATCGTCCGGCCCGAGAATCGAGTTCCTCCTACGATAGGCCTTGATTTGTTCTTCGGTTGGCTTTGTCAGCCAGTTGACTTTCAATAAGGTGTACAACCGTCCCGCGATCTCCACCCGCAGAATGTTTGTAATGCGGTTGTGCCGGCATACCGCCACCATTTTTGATACGCAGTTAGCTGGAACATAGTGCATTAATTAAGTAAAGTAGCTGCCACGTTAGTAGTGTACTGTTAGTTACCGAATATCGCACTAAGTGTACACTACCGTATCGACATAGGGCACAGATAACGTGTTTCACTGGTTTCTTGAGAGACATGCATATCACGAGGTATATGGATAAAGGCATGACTCACCCGTCATATATCGTCGTCACCGTGGTTGCCGCCCACTCGGATACTCGAAGCTTCTTTGTGCTCCCCTCATATTCATGACCCAACCGGAAACCTTCGGGAACAGGTTGACAAGGTGGTGGTGGAGAAACAAGTGCGTGGGGTGCGGGGTTACGAATGGCTCTGCGGGCTAGTGGTGGGACGGGCAGTGCTGCTGTCAAGGCGCTGGGGGCCGGCCCCGGACCTACGGGCGTCCCGAAAATTGACCTTGGGCCTATCGCGGACCTACGAGCAATTCTCCTCCGGACCTATGGGCCTGACAATTCTAGTATAGCCACACCACCGCTGGAAAGCCCCGGACCTACGGTGGGCCTATGGATTTAGGAGTGTTTTGTTGTCCAGATGGATTTATCGGGGACAGGTCGAGCTTACAATGGTGTGATGTGATCCGGGCCTACGGCGGACTTATTGGAAATTGTATCGAATAGGAAATACGTTGAAATGTTGGCATGCATTTTACTATTCCCACGATATACTGATTTATAAGCACTCTTTAGATTTGGCAAATTACGGAGTGGATAAGACCTGGATCCCTAGTAGAAAATAATGCCTAAAACCGTCAGCAATGCTGGAGGTAAAAACTCGGCGCATGGCGAGTAATCTGGTCCGTAGACCCGACGATACATAGGTAGGGGAAATGCTCCACCGACCCGGATATGATGGGTGAACATAATTATGCAAAAATCTGGCGAAAGTCGGTTAAGATCGAGTGAAAATTCGCCTGCGGCGCACCAAAAATGGGAGAAGGCAACATTGGGTCCGAGTATTTTTGGAGGTGTGCTGACACAAAAAAATCATTATTTTCTATTTGGCCTGGGTATTTTTTATCCGGGAAGAGAAGCCTTAGATGGATAAATAAGTCATGCATATGTGCATCGTGGGATCGTTGAATAGGTTGGATTTGGTTTTATAAAGATTTTGGAACATTTCGGTATTTATTTTCATTTAATAAACTTTTAGATTTATCAAAAATTGTCTTGATATATGTCTAGTACTGTAACGCTACATAATCGACTCATGGGATTCAAATATCAAGTCATGCATAATATATGTGCATTGATATGCCTTTGATGATAATAAGAGTGCTTCGAACTCGAAGGGATCGATGTACTAGATGGAGCACTTAATTAGGCGAAATCTTGCGTGTGCACTTGTCAACTTAGATAACCCACATATATGTCAAGAAATCGTGCAAATTACACGGGCCGGGCGGACCTATGACGGACCTATGACTATCTGGGTGCGGACCGCCCGGACCCATACGGGACCTATGCAATCCCGAAAACGGGGCCTACGGTGATTTCTTGAAGACAGCAACACTGGGGACGGGTACACGTGAGGACACCGGCGCGCCTTGCCGTAGAAGAATCCCACGCCGGCCGGGAGTCGGTGTGGGTGCACGCTCGGGCGCGGGCTCGGGCGAAGGTGGATCCGGGCGAGAGGCTTGTGCACGAAGAGTCGCAAAGTGTTCACCTTGACGTTTATTGTTCATTGCACAAATCCCAATTCTGCCCCCCCCACCCCACCCGCCCTCCTATTATGCAATACAGTAATCACTCAGTAATAAGAAACCCCGCCAATAAGAAAGTAGCCAGCTTTTTTGATTTCTTCACAATATTTAACACATAACACTCCATATTTAAGATCTCTATATAAATAAGAAAGTTGCTAGGCTGACCAAAAAGTCCTGTTTTCTTAAAATCGAGTGTTTACTGTATTCTGCGTTGTTAGTGTGAGTTTAACAGAAGGGATCTTTTCGGGAATATTCCATTGTTAGTACGCTAACAGGACGCTAACGGCATGCCTTAGCGCACTAATGTTGCCCTAACTTAACACTAACGGAAAGAATCTTTTAGGGAATATTCCATTGTTAGTACGCTAACAGGACGCTAACGGCAGGCCTTAGCGCACTAACGTTGCCCTAACTGAACACTAACAGAAGGAATCTTTTAGGGAATATGCCATTGTGCGTTAGTGCATGCCACCTAATGCCTCCTTAACGACGTCAATAGGGCGCCATTTAGTGTCTTGTTGCATGTAATGCGCTAACTCAGCGCTGAGTTAGCGCATTACATGCAACAAGACACTAAATGGCGCCCTATTGACGTCGTTAAGGAGGCATTAGGTGGCATGCACTAACGCACAATGGCATATTCCCTAAAAGATTCCTTCTGTTAGTGTTCAGTTAGGGCAACGTCAGTGCGCTAAGGCCTGCCGTTAGCGTCCTGTTAGCGTACTAACAATGGAATATTCTCTAAAAACTCGAATCGCGAGATAAAAATTACTCGACGGCAGGATTCGAACCCACGCGGGCGGATCCCCAAGGCGACTGCCCACTCGTCATGTCCAACTGCGCTACGATCAAATAAAATGACGTATATCACCGACAAAAAATACAATGTCATCCCATGCCATATGAAGTCACAGTGACACTGACGATGACGCCTGAGACAGTCGAGTGACACACGACATCGACATCGAGGATCGACAGTGGCATGGCAGTGGATGTGGTGTCCACTGTAGTCAGTACTGTGTCACTGTGTCACTGTAGTGGTCAACACCGCACCGACCGACTGACATGACATGACGAGGTATCCGTTTTTGGTTTTGAATTATTTCAACAGCATTCTACACTCCGGTGTCTACACACTGAGACAGTGAACAGTCTGTAGCAGTGTCACTCGACTGTAATGAAAAAACACTTCCGTGTGCAGCTGCTGCTGCTGCTGTGCTTGACCTTGTTTCAAGTGCGTACTCGCTCTCGCTCATGTATTTTTTATTTCTACCGTAACTTTATGCTTGCGAGGATGTTTTCATGTGTAGCCACGATTGTTTTGCTGCGCGTCTTGGTCTTTAGCCAAGTGCGTAGGGGTGTCAAAAAGATAAATTGGTTTCTTGGTTCCTAGTCCAATGGACTAGGACAAGTTGGTTCGAATCCGACTCACCCCGCTGAATTTATTATTTTCTTGTGGTTACTTGCTAACTTGTTTTGCTTTTGCACGCAGAAATGAAGCTGATCTTTAGTTCTTCTAGTCTTTGAGCTCTTCGAGCGATTCGAGCTCTTCGAATTCTTTCATTGGTATGGTTCTCTCATATTGTTTACATGATCTGTCTTCAGTTTCCCTTCAACGCGTTTTGATCATACTTATTGAGACTCCTTGTGTGGGTTGGGTTTTTCAAACGCAGGTACATTGGAACGATTTCTTTTCTTTCTAGAGTAGAGTAGAGTAGAGTAGAGTAGAGTAGAGTAGAGTAGAGTAGAGTAGAATAGTTTGATTATCCCGCAGACTTGTTGTACTAGTGATATGTTGACTTTTGTTTGCAGAGTAGAGTAGGCTGTTTTTCGCAAGATCGCGCGTTTTGTTGAACTTTTCTTTTAGAGAATTGTGATCAACAACTCGCAAACATATTAGGGCTTAGAAAGCAGTGTAAATATAGTTGAATGATGGATACTACGTTCTTATTTTGTCTTCTATTCATTGTCATGCATACTTTGTGTATACCCATATTGCATTTGCGCATTCTAGCGAAAGAATTGTGTTCTTGAAAGCATCATTTTGCCACAAACAACATGAATGCACATTTGTACACACCCCGCCACATATGAAATTATGCAAGCTTGTATGGTGTGTGTGCATCTATCATGCACACACACAACATTCGTGTTTGTGTTTACATCTTCAATAGTGTGTACGTGTGTAGCAAGTGAACGCGCGTATGCTTTTAGAATGGGATAGCACAATGGTATGATACACTATTTGAACACTAACACTAGATTATGTGCACACTAACCGGTCGTTAGTGTGCACAAGGTTAGTGTGCTGTTAGTGTAGTGTTAGTGGTATATTAACGATATCCTAACGACACACTATCGGTATACTAACCATCCGTTAATGCTCAAAGTTAGTGTGCTGTTAGTGTAGTGTTAGTGGTATATTAACGATATCCTAACTACATACTATCTGTATACTAACCATCCGTTAATGCTCGCAGTTAGTGTGTCGTTAATATACCGTGAGTTAGTGTACCGTTAGTGTGCCGGTTAGTGTGTCAGTTAATGTCCTAACCACGCGTTAATCGTTTGAGTTAGTGTGTCGTTAAGGTACCGTTAAGGTATGTTGCACAGAATGCATGCCCTAACGGTACCTTAACGACGCAGTTAGCGTGCTATTAGTGTATGTACAAGCACACTAACGCGCCGTACTCTTATACAGTTAGTGTGTCGTTAGTATATCGTTAGTGCACGTACTAACGTTTTCTAAAATGGTAGGGTCAAAGTTCAGA
Organism: Cymbomonas tetramitiformis; assembly: GCA_001247695.2. Classification (NCBI taxonomy): domain Eukaryota; kingdom Viridiplantae; phylum Chlorophyta; class Pyramimonadophyceae; order Pyramimonadales; family Pyramimonadaceae; genus Cymbomonas; species Cymbomonas tetramitiformis. Next base: position 5,148 of record LGRX02004535.1, on the reverse strand, counting down.
GGGGCACCGTCACCACAATGTCCACGGTAGTAGCTTGCAGCACCGCTCTCCAGTGGGTCAGGCGGCCGGTGAACCACCGTCGCAGCACCCAGGGAGTGCAGTGCTGCATCCAGAGTGACGGGGTCCAGCTCGGAAATACCAGGGTAGATGATGCATAAATCCTCTCTGCACAGCACAGGCTGCGGTGCAGCCCGACCCGATACCTGCACAGAGCCGATGTCATTGGCCGCCGTGTAGGCGGCAGCCCCCACACCCATGATCGAGATGAAAAGAATGAGGGAGATAAAGTAAGGAAACCCCCACGGGCCCGCGTGTGCGGGGAAGCCCCATGGCGGCTTGCCACATCCGTAGGTGCGGGAAGCACCACCAGACTCAGGCACGTGGGCTGCGGGCTCTGACGCATGATTGGCCGAGATGGCCGGAGCCCGCGGCTTGACGGCGAAGCTGCCGTCTGCAAAATCCTCGTAGTCGTCGGTGTCGTAGCCGGTCAAGTCAACCGGCGCAACCGCGGCGTGGTTGGCAGTCTCCACAGCCCCCGCGAATTCACCGCCTGACTTCTCCGTAGTGGTCACCCGCGTCGATTGAAGGGACACGGGCGGGCCGTAGCCGTAGAGCTCCAGGAGCTCCTCCTCATTCTCCAAGACAGGCATAGCAGGGGCCGGCACGGCGGATGCCGATGCCGCCGCACCACCTGCCGGAACCTGCTCCTCCGGTGTGATACCTGCGCCCGCAGTGTCACACACCAGAGCCGAAGCCTGCGTCGCAATGCCCCCAGACGGCGGGAAAGAGGCGTGAGTGTAATGTACCTTAGGCTCTACTGCCGCGTTGACCTCCGCCGCGAGGTCGTCCAGCCGCTGCAGGATGTCGTCACCGGACGTCCCCGCCACCGGCGCCACCGCGTTAACGGAGAAGCCGTAGGCCGACACGTCGATGCCCCCCACAACACCTCCGCACAGCACCGCTGGCGGACCGTACGCCGTCGCCGCGCGGGCAAAAGCCTCAGCACCATCATCTGCCGCCTCCTGGAAGAGAGCACACATGGCCAGCGCATGGACTCCCTCCGCATCCTCCTCGTCGATGGGTACGCAGAAAGCCGCTGCGGAAGTAGGGGAATGTTGGCGACCGCCAAGAGGGCAGTCGCGGTAGAAGTGGTAAAGATCCTTACCAGTCTTCTTGCAGCGGGTACACAGCGGCTTAGCCCGCTGCTCGTCACGATCGTAGCCCACTGCCGGTGGGGATTGGACCCCCATGCGGAAGCCTCGCTGCGACTGCCCGCGCTGCTGCTGCTGCCGGCGCTGTCCGTGCTGCCGCTGCGGCGGGTCCTGCTGCCGCTGCACCACCGGCGGAGCCGCCTCGTACCTTTGCTGAACCAGCGCGGTCAGCTCGTTGATCTTGTCCAGCAGCGCCTGGTGCTCGCTGCTGGTGAGCAGGGCCGACGTGTCACCACCTGCGGGCTTGGCCAGGAAGGCCTTCCCGACGTCCGTCTGCGCCCATGCCTGGTAAATCTCGACGACCAAAGAGCGCAAGGCCACAAGGGAAACCGACGCGAGGTCGGCCACCATGGGGTAACGCACCTTGACCGCGGCGTAGAACACCGGGTCAAGCCTGCTGTACAGGCTGAGCTTCCTGGTGGCCTCGGTGGGTGTCCAGTCGGCCGCCTTGTTATCCCGCACCAAACGTTGTTCCCGAGCCAAAATCGGCTGCGGGTCAACGTTCGCGGGATAAGCAAGCGCGGCATGCTCCTGCTGGAAGGACTCCCGCAACGCCACCGGTACGCTGCGCTTCACGATGTCCACCAGCGCACGCCGTCCATCTCGGTCGGCAGACGCGTCCGTACCCGTAAGCCAGACGTGGGCGTTGCTGTGCTTCTCGATGATAATCCCAAGCACGTCGTACAGCAGGGCGTTCACCTTGCTCACCACCAGAGCCTGGGGGTCGTCAAGGTCGAACGAGACGAGGTCCAGTCCAGCGGACTCAAACTCCGTACGCAGCTGAACCACCACATCGGAGAGGAGACCCGCGTCAGTCGTGCCGCTAAAGTAATGCTTCTTGTCGCCAAGGATATCCTCGCGGATACCCTTGGCCCATGTCCGATGGAGCCGCCCCTTGTAGACCTCGTCCACAAGCTTGGACTGCTCCTGCAGGTACTTCCTCGTCGCAACGTCGGCGTCGGTGTTGGAAGTAGGGTCGGGGTTCGTAACAGCCGGTGATCTAGCCGTCGGCGTGTTGCGAACCGCGTCCGTCAGCCTCAACGAGGCATCAATGTCGGAGTCCCTCGTGAGGGACCTCTTCGCACGTGTGTGAACAACCATAATTTTGAAAGCCTGATGGGAGGTGGTACGCTGGGGCGCGTAAGGGCAATGGCGTGGGGAAAATGCGACGTCACAGTTGCGTAAGGAGCGGTAGAGCCATGCGAGCGAGGGGCACTGGAAGACGTCGTCGAGGTCGAAGGTGCTGCAGACACCAGCCCAAGAAGCGGTAGCATGCTGGGCCAAGGCAAGAACTATACCGTAAAAGGACATTGCGCCAACGAAGCCCGGTCCAGGTCGAATCCCCATAGCGGCGGCTCAAAGACGCACTTACAAACTGCTCATCTCAAACTTCCCACTCGTACCCAAACGCGCCGTTGCGCACCACCTCTCAAAGCGGCTGTTTTAGCCAATCATGGCCAAATTAGCTGTGGAATATAGCGTGGAATGGGTCCACGACCTACTGGAATATCCCGGTTCAAGATATCAGACAGTCAGTGAACCAATATAGATAAACTCGTATAAGAAATAAACCCTAAGCTAGATATACCCGGAACGGTCACGGAGTCGGAACGGTCTCGAGTCTAGCTACCTGTGACACTCGGTGTGTCACAGCACAGGCTTACGGATCAGTCACGGTCCAGTGTTGGCTACCTAGGGATCTGTCATAGGGGCCTGCACCGGGACTCCCGGTCAGGGCTGCCTATACAGATTTCAGCATGTTGTCAAGTTCTCGAGTTGCTCTTTCTGCAGTGTCTTGTCAAAATTTTGATCCGAGGTGTCTTGACCCTCTAAATATTGGTTAAAGTAGCCTGAGTATCAGTCAATTTGATATACTGCTTGAGTAACAAACCATCGAGATTAGGGTTTAAGGAATGATGCCTCGACAATCTTCAATCATTCCTCGATAATACTCGACGAGGACCCCGCCCTCCCGATATGATAGAAATGGTACACTATATACTGGAACTGTTATATAGTGGAACTGTATTTTTGCGAGCGGTTCAAAAAATTGAATGACATACAGTACACATTTACACGATCCCGACAACCCGATGACATCTTCGCGTGTTGGGTACGCCACGCACTATATGAAAAGTCACGTTCCACTATATATTGTACCAGTCCCACTAGGTTATGTCATGTCACCCCTCTTCATCCTCTGCTGTTGCAAAAAAATATTTGAATATGTGGCGGCCTCTCTTCTCCTTCGTGTTCAAGAATTTGGTAATCACCTTCTTACCCAGCTCAAGGGTAAAAAATCTCAGCATACCTTCGAAAACGAAAGATAATGTAGACCCAAAAAAGATAACGTAGTCCCGCCGTGTCTCCTTTTTGTCGACCTATGTCGTGTTAATTTAAAATCTATCGTTAGATCATTTTTTTTTAAGGGCGCACAGGCATTTAATGTCGCGCATTCATGGGGAAACAGAAACTGTACCACTAGACCAGAAGCCCGAAAAGGGTTGAGCCAGGCCGGGATCGAGCCCGTGACCTCTCGCATACCGGACGAGCGCTCTGCCGTTGAGCTACTCTGGCTATTGATGGCGATTCTGGTGCGGTACAGGGTACTGACTCCCCACGGTGCCACGTAGGCGGCGAAGAGTGAAATACGAAGGATACAACTTTTCCCCCAATCTGCCGTTGCGGTGCGCTCTCTGTTGGGGCATCGCGCGGCTTTGTGCGGCGCGACTGTTGGGGGCGCGCGGCCTGTGCGGCGCGATTGTATCCTCCATGACGCATGTCGGGCATGTCGGTTTTCGGGTTCCACGTCGGCAAAAAGACAAAGTTACGTCCCGCGAAAAAAAGGAAAGACACAAGTTTAACCTAGTATTTGCAGCGTTTCTTATATGCAAATTTTATGCCTTCAAGTTTTCCATTCGTAATGACTTCTCCGTCAAGAAATCCCCCTCCTACTATTGCGGATGTTTCTCGAGTTCATGAAGTTCAGGTCGAAAACAATGCCTCACAGTCTCCTACTGCTACAACAACCGATTTGGCTGATAGTTCCCCAAAACCAAAGTCGAGTAAAGAGGCAAAAGGCCAATTCCGATAACGTTCCTCAAGCTTCTTCTAGAGTCGTCATCAAAGCTAGACTTAGCGTGAAGGCTAAAGCTAAGAGTAAAGAAGAATTAGCTAAACTTGCAGTAAGGCAGCGAGCATACAGGACGAAGAAGACTTTAGATGCAGCTGTGAAAGCACCCCCTCCTTGTTCCGACGACGGAAACCCCCTAACAGCGCCAACAAACGTTTCCCCATTCCCATGGCTAGAGAAGTGACCGATTCCATGGCTAGAGACGAGTGACAGAAGAAGGGAACGATATTCTGGAATCTTGGGACTTTGAACTGGGTGAGGAGTCGCCTCTTGAAACCCAAGAAGAGGATCTCAATTCAGAGGATCTCGATGTCGTTGATGAAGATGAGCAGTTCTACCCTTTAACTTGGTCTTCGTGGGTGGGAAAGATCATAAGACGCGCCAGCCTTCAATAGTGGTCACTGAGCGCATTCGTTTAGCCTTTATTTTTGTTGGCGTGAACTCGCCAAAAGGATGCGCAGCAGTAAGATACGCGAGAATATGATCAGGGTTAGGTCGATAATAGCCCCACTTGGGCCAAGGAGAGTCCTTAGGCTCTTGATACTTGTGCGACATTCATGGTGAGGATGAAGGCGAAGAAGACGAGACATTGAAATAGTTTACACATCATAACTACGGTGCGTCGGCTTAATGATCCATCCGTTCGACCGGGAATAGGGATCGGATAGTGATCCGATGTCGATGATGACAGGGATCAGGCCGACACCGGCTGCACGTCGACGCTCGAACGGACCCTCATTACACCGAACATTGACCAAGGTCCGACCTCAGGTCTAAACCTGAGGTCGGACCGCGAAAGCACCA